>SCDS01000092.1:76096-103706 GCA_004149465.1 Drosophila nigromelanica | reverse complement strand
ATAAAAATTTGCGATTATAATTTTAAAAAATTTTTTTTTGTAAATTTACAAGGGGGGGGGGGGTGGTACATGATATTTTTCCAAAAAAATTAAAAAATTTTATTTTCAAAAATGCATAAATTTTAAATGCCGAACTAATCTAGATGACAATACATAAAAGCGAAAATGTCATCAAATCAGCTATCTACATACCAAAATTGATGGCTTTGTCTTTTAAATTGATGGATATATTCACCTTTCATCGATTTGCGATTTGAGGTATATCGACATGTTATCGAATTGCCAGCCTCCCAGTGGGTGTGGCACAATAATCTTAACCCTTTGTCTGAAGAGGATAACTACAAGTATATATCCAAAGTTTCAAGTCTATATCTTCAATAGCGAAGAAAAAAGTTGCGTTCATCCGGACAGACGGACGGATGGACAGGCGGACGGGCGGACAGCATGACGGATATTGAACAAACCCAATATACTAGTTTCACTTCGTAAACGAGTACAAAAAAAAAAAGTAAGAACGGTGCACTCGGGCGTTACCGACTGCGCTATACTACATAATTGCTCTTCGGTGGTTCACAGTTAACAAGCGGTAAGGGTAAATAGGCCCTTTTTCACTCCTGCCTTGCACTAATGAAATATAAGGCTCCGCTTACTTGGAAGCCAATTCCTAAGTCACCTAACCGCCATGCACGATTTTAAATTCGATGTTTTTATGTCCCTAGCTCTTATAGGGATCAACGCGTTAAAATAAACAGATAGACGAACAGACAAAGATCAGGAATATATATATTTTATGGGGTCGGAAAAGTCAGTTTGCATGTTACTTACTCTTGCACAAAACCATTATATTTTCATTTATTTATTATACTCTGAATCCAGACTGTAATAAGGTTTAGCTAAATAAAATTTTCCATTATAATAGTAGGTTTTTACAGGAAATTTCATATTCCTTTTAATTTTATTTACAAATAAGTTAATTTACCCCAGTCACCCACCGCTGCAATTTGTAACTACGCCGCAAGTCACATCACATATACGAGCAGTTTGGGTTTCCCCACGGGGTGCTGCTGATCTCCAACAGCCGAACATGTTCAATATGCATTTTCTGTAGTGCAGTTGTAGCTGTCTGACTAACCGAATAATTGAAGCACTTGTGTTTATTTATGTCATCAAAGTTATTCAATTTATTTTTTACATACTTCGCTTTAAGAATTGCTTTTGGGATTACAAAGCCATTCTGTACTTGCAGCATTGAGATCCTCTTGTCTTGGTATAAAACACTTGCAAAAAAAAAAAACTGGAAAAAACAAATAAAAAAAATTACTGGAGAAGGAAAGCTCCTACGATAACTGCTTGTGGGGACGGCATAAGCATAATTATCCCGGGGAAATGTCCATCGACGGTCTTAATATTAACGAGGACAAGAGATATCAACAGATATAAGGTATCGCGGTGCAACCCACAAAAGGTGAACGGTGTAGAGCTTACACTTAAGAATAGCATAAAATACTTCGGAGTGGTTCTGGACAGCAAACTGATATGGAGAAGAAGGTGCGCTCTATGCATCGCAAAAGATACTGAATAGTACATGGGGCCTCTCACCACGACTGATGAGTTGGATATACATCTCAGTAGTATTAGCTACTCTAGGGCGTGATGGTATGGTGGCAAGAGAGAAATCCACCTCAACATGATGGAAAGGACCCAGCGGCAGGCACTCGTCTGCATCACGGGCGCGCTGAGGTAAAGTAAAGCAAGTAAAGCTCTAGAAACACTTGCGTGCATTAACCCCCTGCATATTCAAGCACGACTGGTTACACAGAAGACAATGCAATGTCTCTGTGCAATAGGAAACATGAAAAAATTAATGGGACTAGACGACTGGTGCTCGGGACTTGACCAAGAAGCAGTCCACATATTCACGGATTTCATTTTTTGTAAGAAAGTTCCGAGCGTGTAGCGGGTTACAGAGTATTCTGTCCTTGGCCTTGATCTAATTTGTTTTCAATAACCTTTGCTAATACACAAAGTAAAAAGAGTATATTGTTTTGTTCAAAATGCTTACCCAGGAAAAATATTATAGTTAAAATAATAGTGATTACAGCAATTTTGCAAAAAAACGCAAACGCCGCATGAATATCTTTGTTGTCATTATCCAAATCTACTGAGCAAATTTCCAAGGCATCTTCATTGGGTGGACAGTTTAGAAGTATTCCGGCATCTTTTTCCTTCGAATAACTCATTTTTTGACAAGCACTGACATCTATATGGTTTTCTAATTTTCCAATACAGTGGCAACGACAATTCCAAACACAAAAACATCTCGAATGAGTTTCTATTTCAAACGATCTTCTGGATATAACAAGATTATTTGATTCGGATGAAGTTGATTTATTCGGTGGAATTTCTTTTGCAGTCCCGAATGTGCTTGCTTTGACAACTACTATAATAAAAAAGAAACATATTATTTAATATTATATAACATAAATTAAGTATTATTGCTCTAGCCGAAAACCCGGGCGTTACCCTGACCACAGCCAAAAACTGGCGGAACATATAATCGAATTTTCTACTTTTTATTCACAGGAGCTCACCCGGCGCATGCCACACGTATGTATATGAAGGGTCATTAGGGTTAGGCCAAAAGAACTACGATGAGTAACGCGCATACATACGTTAGCCAAAAATTCTAGTGTTGCTTTTCATATATTATCTATTGAAGCTGTCAGGTAAAAAATTTGTTTTGCTTTTGTTATTATTGGGGCGGGATTGGGGGTCCGCAAAATTGTGTAATATTTGGGGAAGCTTCACAGTAATATATATTCCAAATTTGGTGACGCTTCCGTGGGAGATAAAGACATTTCTGATATTTAATGGAAGGACGCTCATACCTAAAAGCTCTCCACCCCTTTCGTCACCGCGAAACCGGTGACTAACGCGTCGACTTCAGAGACAACAAAAGCTAGAAAACTGATCTTGGACGCATTCGGTTCGTATATACCATACGCAGATCCAGTTTATACAAAAAGATCTATAACTCTTTTCGTTTTCTTATTATCGATATTTATCGCTTTATTGATACTGTATTTTAAGCATAACTCCTAAGCTATAAGAGCTTAATGTTCGTGCAGATTTTGCAGACAACGCAGGTTTGCAATTTTTCGGGGTTTGGATACCTCCCCCCAATCGCCCCCAATATCGATAAAACCACAAAAACCGCAAATCAAATACTACAGACTTGTAAATTGTTTAGTACTTATATTTTAATGCTCTTAATTAGTCCTGAAAATTTCATAATGATAATACTTTCAACTTATGTAGAAGGAAATCAAGAATTTAGTTTCTATAGTGAGGGCCAAGCGCAGCTACCGAGTAAAGTGTGTACGGTGTGCATTTGTGTGTGTGTGTGTGTGAATTTGTGTATGTATGTATGAATGCAAAGAGGTTGAAATGTTTATAAAGACAGATCACAAGGTTCAGGCTATCTCCTAGTCGGACGGTCCCGACTATGCCCTTTTCACTTGTTTTTTATATTCGTTCACGAAGTAAAACTAGTTATACTCGTTCACGAAGTAAAACTAGTATATTGGGTTTGTGCAATGTCTGTCATGATGTCCGTCCGTCCATCCATTATTGAAGTTAGAGACTTGAAACTTTGAATATATACTTGTAGTTATCCTCTTCAAAGTGTTAGGCTTTTTTAATGCCACGCCCACTGGGAGGCTGGCAATTCGATAAATATTTTCCACAATTTAGAAGGTGGAGCCACCAAATTAGCTGGTGACTTTCCCCAAAAACTTAATCCTTGATATCCCGGCCACGCCCACTAGAACGCCTCTTTCCTAAAAAATCGGAAATGCCGTTTTGTTTTGATTTTGTATAGAAAGACTGATTATGTATGTTCACCAAAATTTTAAAGGAAATGAAAATTATATCATAGTCAGATGATTGAATCTCTTATTAAGTCTTAGAGAAAAAATTGTGGGAAATGAAAGTTTAGACACGTGTCTAAATGTGTTTTCGCCCGTAATTTTCGCATTCTGTAGAACTGTTTTTGTTTGACATATAGTTAACGTTGCTGGCATTTTACTTACATTCGCAATTATATTTTAAATTTTTCTTCGATCCCATTATAAAAGGCAATAAAAACGTAATGGTTACAGAAATGTATGGAAGTAACATTTTCTTGACAGTTGTTGAAGTTGATTCAGTTTCTGCCAGTGGGCAATTAATAATACTTATAAAAAATTCGTGGGCTTGCAGACCTTTGTTGATGACATCGACAGAAATTTGAAGTGCATCCTTAGTCGTGGCATCAGTTACAATTCGCGAGACCTTCACTTTCAAAACATTTTGCTGGGGAGCATTCTCTCTAAACGGCATTTTTATTTTAATGCTAAATGCTGCAAAGAAATATATAATTATTTTAATATTTAGATTGACACATGCTTTCGGCAAGCCGAGTTTACTTGCAACAAGCAGAAGGAAGCATCTTCGACCCCATAAAGTATATATATTCTTGATCAGCATCACTAGCCGGGTCGATTTAGCCTTGTTCGTCTGTCTGTCTGTCCGTCTGTCTGTATGAACGCGTCGATTTCAGAGACTACAAAACCTAGAAAGGTGATCTTGAACTCTTTCGGTTCGTATATACCATACGCAGATCAAGTTTATTGCAAAATATCGATATCGTTCTCTTATCGATATTTATCGCTTGTTTGACCCAGTTTTAAGCATAACTATAAGAGCTAGAGCCACAATATTTGTTTTATTGAATTTGATCACAAGAAAACCAAATGGAAGTGTGGCGCAGCCGGTAAAAGCTTTCTTTTTCGTTAATTTAATTTTTTTTTAAATTTTTAACCACCTCAATACTCATCAAGTGCCGAGAATGTTGATGATCGTAGATCTTTTACAGGTTTTGCATTTAAAATCAGAAATGCAGTAGTGTCCTGTCAAAAGCAACGAACCGCTGTCCAGCACAGAAGCGAAGTACATGGCGTTATCCTAGTCTTCAAAAGAAGCCGTCCATTTGAGAAGCTTTCCGCGAGAAGTTGGGTGCCAACTATAATCTACAACGACAACCAAGTAGCTGAGCATCTCACAAGGAATCCTATATTCCACAAGGGTATAAATCATCATCATATCAAATCAAATAATTGAAAAATATTGCATTCATACGGACAGACTGACAGTGCACAAAACCAATATATTTTTTTCACTTTAAGAACGATTGTGAATTTGTGGTTATTCCAAAGTGTTCAATGGGGTCAACTTTCGGCGTTGACATCTCTACCGTTCTATGCCGTGATATAGCCTATTTTAAAATCGGACTGGATGGGATCGAAAAAATTAAGTACAGAGATAAGATGCCCAATAATTATAAGGGAATATAATCGGCATATAGGCAGTGTGGACTTGATGGACGGGCCTATTGGTCGCTACCCTATACATATGAAGACCAAGAAGTGGACAAATCAAAATGTTTATTATATTTTGGATGTGGCCATGATTAAAGCCTATGTTCGTTACCACCGGCTGCACAATATAAGTAATTTTAATGATAACTTACGTGGTATTTGGTTGTCGAATATATTTAAACGTAACATTTTCTTATTTGCTGGACCTTTTGCTAACTTGTTTATTGAGGTTGGAATCAATCCCACTCCAGAAAAAATGTTTATTCCGTTTTCGAGGTTTTTGTTTATTTTGTTATTAAAGGATAATTTTCTTTTCAGTTTATCATTCATTTTAAATTTGTTTGAGTAGTCAAAAGTATTTGTATTCATCAAATTATTATAAAGTTCATTAAAGTTTTGGGAATTATTTAAAAAATTCAATGGAATTAAAAATGACTGATTTCCTAGAAATAATGACTTCCTTGTTTTTAGAATATTTTCATGAGATGTTAATAGAATTGACAAATTTCCACTGTCAAATGTTCCCGACAAATTATTTAATCTGTAAAGTATTATTGAAATGTGATTATATATTTTTAGTTAACACAGTTTGTAAGTTTTTATACTCGTTCAAGAAGGGAAACTAGTATATTAGATTTGCGCAATGACTGTCATGCTGTCTGTCCGTCCGTCCGGATGAATGCAACTTTTTGGCGCTATTGAACATAAAGACTTAAAACGTTGTTGTTATCCTCTTCCGGCAAAGATAGACAGTGGTAGATGTGTATGTTCGCGATTTGCGGGGCGGGATTGGGCGTGGCCAGTAAAATTGTTACTCCCAATCTTTTAAGACGGTTACCTGTTATCTACCTTTCAAAGTTGTGCGGGATATAGGTTTTTTGCGGTTTGTGGGAACGGAAAGGGGAGGTGGGGATCATGAACGGAAAATTTTTTCTGTGACGTCTGGGGGAGCTTCCCAATAATATATATCTGGTGACTCTAGCTTGAACACGAGGTATGCGAGGTATACGCATTGACGAGGGGGCACTGCGTGACGTTTTAATGGACGTGGCCTGGATATCAAGGTACAAAATTTGGTGGCTCTATCTTTAAAATTGTGGGAAATTTTACTTCACTTTTTATAGTGAATAGTGCCGATAAAAGTTCCGCTTACCCCAACTGATGGACAGAAGTTCTGAAATACTTACACGATTGATGGCACAGTCATCCACCATGTTTTTTTCCTCTTTCTGAATATCCGTAATTTAGCTGCAAAATATGGTACATTAACCTTTAAATTTTGAGCGGAGTATGCACGTGTGTCACTTTAATAAAGAAAATAAAGAAACAAAACGATGTTAATTAATAACTCAATAGTATTACATTTTTTTACTTTAAAGAACAACAAGTAACTTACCACTTCTTCCGAAGAAAACTATTTTTTGTGGTTTCCAAGTTTCTTTTATTGTTGTTATTACAAATTAATTGTCCTGTCTTCCTTTCATTCATACTATTTTTTTTGCATTTGTCATAATAACCCTTAAATCGATATATGGTTTTCCTCTCTTTTGCATTAGTTGTAAAACGAGAGCGTTGCTTGTCATTAGTATGTTGCCGATCCGCTGTAGAAATATTAGTTAAACTTTCTTTCCCTTTAATTTTTTTAGCCTCATGGTGCAATGTGGAGCCGTTTTCCATCTTGCCTTCTGAGGATAAAAAATGAAAAATCAGAATATTAGTTATAAAAACTAAGGTGTGTTAATTCGTCAATCTGGTAACCTTAAGCTTACACTACTGTTAAATCCCGAGATATGGTAAGAAAACCAAATATTAAAATCGATTTTTTTCGATTTTAATAAAACGGACAAAATATGGAGAAAAAAATTATAAACTTGTTCTGCGTATTGATTCGGAGAATCCTAAGTGAAAAAGTTTAGGTCTCTAGCTTTTATAGAGATCGCTGCGTTCATACAGACGCACAGACGAACTAAATCAACTCGGAGTCCTGATTAAGAGTACATATATCCAGTTTGTCGGTGTTCTTTTTGCCTGCTACATTCATTTGCACAAAACCAGCCAAAACTCAATTCAAATACAAGAAACTAGCGCTTTGATCTGTAAGTACATAGATCTGAACGCTCTTGTTTAGTCCTACCAATTTGATTAGTAAAGTCTAATATATATGTAAAGTATTTGTTTATAAGGTACAAATACTTACCATTACATCTATTGATACTGAGGCTGTTGCTTTTATTATTCAAATTCGTCCCCTGCGAATATGTGGTAAGGAAATATTTATAAATTAATACCATTATTTGATCAAAGTTTTAACTTACTTTTGAGGGCAGATTTGGTTGCACAGTTACCGGCTGGATTCTGCTGATTACTATTATGTACGGAGACATTAATTTTAAATTTTGACGTTTTGTAGGTTCATAAGCTTCATACAATATTATGAGGCTATCACAAGTTTGAGGCATTAAGTTGGGTGTAAAGTCAATATTTATAATTAACTGAGGCTCACAAAATCTGTTTCTATTACTTGGGCAGTTAAGTAGAATAGAATTTAAATTCGTGAACCGATAAGCGTCGGCATTAGTTTTAGCCATAGAGTTACACGGCTTTAGATTTATTACACCACAAATAACCAGCAGTATGTACAAAAATGTATACATTTTGCTTATATATTCACATTTGATTAAGTAAACATAAATGTTTGATTAATTTTTCAGAGAAATAAATTCTTTTCAAAATGTACATGAATTATTGTAACCCTTACAACGAATTCTGGCAACTCAGTGTTCCCCAAAAAATTGTGGATTTAAAATTAACTAACGTAGCTGTTGAATTAATCGTGCAAATTAAGGAATTCGTTGCTTGATAGTCTTAAAAAAAAGAATCGTTTATTCATAGTGCTGCTTAAGAACTAATTTACAATGATAAGTACAAATTATGTTAAAGCTCCGCTGCTGCTGCTGTTGTTGTTTTGAATTCATATAGTTGGCCAAATTGTATAATATCCGATTTTAAAGAATTTTTGAACGAAGTAAACGTGAAACACATTAAGATAGCAGCAGGTTCGCCGCAAGCTAATTGGCAGGTAGAGAGGATTAATAGGAGTTTACGACCAATGATATCCAAATTAACTGAATCTGAGCAGAGACAACACCAGGTTGTTGTCATCGAGAAAGTCGAGTATACTTTAAATAATACTCAACATCGGGTTAGCACAATACATTTCGAATCTTTGGTCTATTATTTTGCCATTGATACAAGTGGAAAAACAGTTTTCATGTAATCTAGTGTAAACGCGCCTTGTGATCTGGTCTGCTGGGCGAGACAGCATATTTTTGTGCATACCTTACTCTCTCACACTACAAAGCATTGCCTGCGTTGGCTTTTGAATATATATATATATTTTTGTTTGAATAAAAATATTTTAATTTGTTGCAATATATAATATATGAACTTATTTTATACACTTTGAACAAACTTGCAAATCTTTATTTAGATGGTGGGGAGCTTAACTTCCAAAACTCCCCACTGCCTACGCCACTGCTCCACAATGTATATTTATATGTTGATTTGCCCTGCATAAGCTTTGGCTGCCGAAAACGGGTTTTGTTGTTTATATAGCGCCGACCGAGAGCTATCCTACACTTACATATATAGCTGCTAAGAGCGCTGTTATGTTCAAATAATTATTTTATATGTATTAACTATTATATTTAATACGTTTTTTTTCATATTCTTTAAATAAAATAACTTGATGAATCTAAATTTTTATCCAATACTATTATCAACGTTTCTTACATATTTTGCGAATATAAGTTTTCCCATAAAAACAACATATCTTACATATTGTACAAACCTTACATTTGCAAAAAATTCTGCAATTCACTTCGAGCAATTCGGTTCGCGTAATTTTACTTCGTGAACGAGTATTAAAAAAGTTGCTTAAGATAAGGTATTTTGTAACAAAATTTGATATACTTTCTTCATCTAAAACCATTTCCATTTGTCTGATTATCCAAAACTCCGTTTAAAAGCTATCGTTAATCATAGATGGACTTTCTGTCGCCAACAGAATGTTAGAATGGCCATTATATATGCCATTATCACTGCAAACAATATAAAACATAAACAGAAAAACTTTTAATATCGGAATGTCCAATCTGCAAGCGTTCTTTCATATCGTTACCTTATAACTACATATTTTTACTATTTTTTTTGACAATGACAATTTTGAAAACCGAAAACAAGTTTAATTTATAACTTTATAATATATATGTTGTGTTTATTGAAAAAAAAAACAACAATATTTTAAAATTCTCAAATATTAATCAACAACATTTGGACATTTTTGTACATATACATATATCAGTTTTATTTTATTGTTTTTTCATAACAATATTTTTTTGATGCAGAGTATTTCAATGTCGATACCTACATGATCATTCCGACTGCTCCAAAGTATCAATACGAAATAACACACATCCATGCTTTGATATATTCATATGTATGCAAGCTCTGAAAGTTGTATCTACATGTTAGTTGTGGTTTACATTGGGTGAAAGCACTTAATAAAAAATGTTAGTTTTATTTTTAATCATTGATATATGTTCGTATATTGTCAATATATATGCAGCGAATTGCAACGATTTTAACTGCACTAAGTCTTTGCAAATATCTCTTATTGAAGAACAGTCAATTCCGAGAATTGTAAACAATCAATACCACAGGAATCCCGCGAACAGCCACAATCCTGAGGATCTTGGTAACGTAATCCAAGCTGAGGATGCGGCTTATTTCGATGGATTTCAGGATACATCAAAGCAGCATTTTTTAGCCACTCAATCATCTGTACCACCAATATCTATTCCTGCGATTCAATTTAATGTGTCTAGAAGTAGTGTAACAACTTTTAATAACGACGTTAAACAATTTCTTGCGCCTTCTTCAATTAACGGAAATATTCAAAACTTGCATATTCATCATCATTTTATACATCTTAAACCGAAAAATGATGCTTCAATGACCCAATCTTTGCGTACAACAGTTAAGCCAGTCGTTTCAGCCCCTGAAATTATAACCCACCGAACCTCTAACAACGATATGAAATCACATTTTAAAAATAATGCTACCAACAGAATTAAGAGTCCCAAGCCATTTAAAGATGTACAAGTGGTGGAAGAAATACGAGAAACGTCTGCAAGCCCTGCATATACCTTGGAAGAGCTAATAAAAAGCAGAATAAATCATGGTATTCCGGGAAATAAGGAAGCACTCTTAATAAATAGAAGTAACATAAGTACACCATCTGATTTTACGAGTGAAAAAGAAATAAAAGCTCCCCAACAAAGCGACGCGGGAGAAGTTTTGAAGTCTACTGCCAGTAAAGAAAGTTTTAAAAACTATTCCAGCTCCACCGTAACAGATTCAAATAACGAATATACTGCATATGGTGTTCCACTGAATTAAGACATATTGTAAACTGAAATCAATTTGTACTTTAAGACTTTTTATATAATTTCCAATAAATAAGATTGTTCTAGTCGAGAGCGCCCAAATCTCGTTACAAACATTACACAAAAGACAAGACGGCGGAAAGTTGTTATAGTGCTTAAAAAATTAAATAATTAGGAAAACCCGTTAACTTAACAGTGCCAAACGAGCCAATTCTTCAAACGATGTTAAATATTTCAGACTATCGGTAACACTTTGATATGAACAAATGTACTTACAAATTGGTATATCGCGCATTGTGGGTCATCTATGGGACTGGCAACTGGCAAATATTTTAGAAAGAGTTCTAACGATTTTTGTAAATTTTTCGGGAAACTTTAGGTGAGACTATAGGCTTTAATCGTGTATAACGGGTTTTGTGTTCTAAGTATCTCTAAATGTTCATATTTTTGAGAATTGTAAGAACCCAATGTTTTACCTCATATATTGCACGTATTAAAATCTAAAATGCATTTATGTAATAGAGAATTTAATTCTTAACAATTTTGCATTGAAGTTTATTCAATTTAGTGTTGAAATACATAAACGCAAGACAAAAATCTGGTTCCGGCCCATGAACCAAGTTCCGAATATCGACGATAAGTGTGACCATTGCAAACTTGACGCACATATTTAGGCATTTGAAAATCAGATTATACACAAATGAGGCGTCACTTGCAGCTCAACATTAAACAGGTGCGAAAACAAATTTTATGTTAAATCTGTTATTAAAAGCCACAAATTGTAGCTAACTGCCGGTTACACCAATGGGCAACTATGCCCACTAGCCGTAGCGGAGCAGGCGCTGGAGGATGCTAACAATTTGAAGACTTTAAATGCACTGGTTCATGTTGCACCTGAGTTGGCACTGCAACAGGCGCGGGACGCTTCGCAACGCTATGCAAAACAGCGGTCGCTGAGCAGCCTGGACGGCGTTACCATAGCTATTAAGGATAACTTCTGTACCCGCAACGTGCCCACAACGTGCGCCTCGCGGTAGATAGCTAGCTTAAATTACTGTTAATTGCAGCAGTAATTTGTGACATCCTTGCAGCATGTTAAAAAACTATGTGCCACCTTACGATGCGACTGTCAGCGCACGTTTGCTGCAGGCTGGCGCCGTTTTGTTGGGCAAGACGAACATGGATCAGTTCGCTATGGGCGCCGGCACAGTGGACTCTATTTATGGGCCCACAAAGAACATATGGAGTGAGCATTTATGCGAAGACAAGTGGAGAATAGCTGGCGGCAGCTCAGGCGGCTCCGCAGCAGCTGTTGCAGCTGGTTTGTGTTATGCGTGAGTATTTTTCACTTTTGTTTACATTTTCGCTCTAACCTCAAAAACAAATGAAAAACTTTTGCATATTTTGCATAATGCACTAAAAAGAAGAGCACCAGATGCTGTCGTGTCGCAATATGTTCCTTTATTTATGAGCTGGCTGCATCAAGCGTTCTAACTGTGGCTCTCAGCTTTTCCCATTACATAACATTCGCTTACAAAACAAACTAGGGGATAGTGCACTAAATGTTTAAATTATAATTTCCGTGTTGCCGAGATCCTCGTCCGATGGCAGCGCAATGCTAGCTGGATCCACATAATTGGGACTGATCAGATCGAGGCCCGCCTGTTCGCGGCGTCGCAGCTCCAAGAAACCTTCGCGCTGTGCCCAGCTGCGCAGCTGCGAATCAGGCAGATATGCCCAGTAGAATGTGCCCCACACCAGGCATAGCGTGACAGCAAAGAAGAATGTCGATTTTGTTGCCTTGCGATCCTCCGCTTCGGTCTTGTAGTCAAAGCCGTAGCTCATCCAGTTTTTCGGGCTGGGATTTGCAAAGTCTTCGACTGTAACGCTGGCTGGTGCGACGACCGTCTCGTCCTTCTTGGGCGACGTCTTGATGCTGCGGCACAGTCGCAGCGTGGCCGCCTGGTTGAGCGCCGCAGAGCGCTGCAGTGCTAGGGCGCGGCTGGTAAGGCGAAAAAGCGGAGACATTGCTTCGGCACGCTAAAATAATTGCAATCTCTCGTCAATGTTTTAGTTTTGCGTTCACTCAGGGCACAGTGTGACCGTTTCACGGCTGTGTCAGCTGTGCTGACATCAATAGCAGACGATATATCGATAACTTAAATTCTCTTATCGATGTTCAATTTGTAAGCTTAATTAACTGCTACTTTTGATCATTGTACTTCATAACATTTGCAATGTACGTATTTACTCTTCAACTTGTTTAGTTTACCTGGAATTTTAATTACATTTAAGTTGTTTAAAAAATTAACTTGGTTTTTTGGTTTGAATCGTGATATTTAAAAATAGTTTAGTTAATAGTTTAGAACTATATCCTATACTTATACAAATAACAATTGCTCTTTCCATTGCAGTGCAATTGGATCCGATACGGGCGGCTCTACGCGCAATCCCGCCTCCTACTGCGGTGTGGTGGGTTTGAAACCCACCTACGGCCTTTGCTCGCGTCATGGCCTAATACCGCTGGTTAACTCCATGGATGTGCCAGGCATATTAACGCGTTCGGTTAGCGATTGCGTGGAGGTGCTCAATGCTATTGCCGGGCCGGATACATTGGATTCTACTAGCATACGGCAGCCGTACAAGAAGCTACAACTGCCAGAAGTTGATCAAATTCATTTGCGTTCACTGCGCATTGGCATACCCAAAGAATATCACTGCGACGGCCTTTCCAACGAAGTGCTGGAAACGTGGACCAAGGTGGCCGATCTCCTAGAGTACGCAGGTGCCACCGTCAAGCAGGTGTCCTTGCCGCACACAGCAGCCAGCATATTCGTGTACACCATTTTGAATCAGTGCGAGGTGGCGAGCAATATGGCGCGTTATGATGGCATCGAATATGGACACCGTGCTGAGGATGAGCGCAGCACGGAACAGCTTTATGCCCAATCCCGTGCCGAGGGCTTTAATCAGGTGGTCAAAACGCGCATATTGACCGGAAACTTTTTGCTGTTGCGTAAAAACTACGACCATTACTTTGAGAAGGCGCTTCGCGTGCGTCGTTTGATTGCCGAAGACTTTGCCAAGGTATTTGAGGCGCCGGCAGCGTCGGAGAAGGTGGACATACTGCTAACACCCACTACACTAAGCGACGCGCCGCTCTACAAGGACTTTGCCGCACTGAGTAATCGCGATCAGTGCGCTGTGCAGGACTTTTGCACACAGCCCGCCAATATGGCAGGCATTCCGGCTGTCTCGATACCCGTGCGCTTGTCCAAAGCCGGCCTACCGCTCAGCCTGCAGCTCATGGGGAACAAACTGAACGAGCAGCTGCTGCTCACGGTGGCACGCTGGATCGAGGCGCAGGTTGATTTTGATTGTTTGGAGAGTTTGCAGCGTCATGCCGCGAGGGGGTAACCGGAAAATAAAAAGTTTAATTTTTACAATTATTTATATTAATATTAAAAATGACTTTAATATATCAAATTAAAAACAGGGAGTTGGAGAGCTAAATATCTCAAAATAATATATAAGTTTAAAAAAGTCAGTTGGCGCGGAAAGCTAGAGCTAACACTCGAGACAAATTCGATAAATGTGAAATATGTTGAACCTATCGATAGTTGGCCAGCTCTGTTCGGTTGTCTGGCAGCGCTGCGGCTATGACTAGTGAAAGTAAATGTGCTGATTTAAAAAAAATTCAGCGATCGACATTTCGCGGCCTCAGAAAATGCGCCAATTGTGGCGCCATCAATGGCAGTCGAGCGCTCCTCTGTCGCAATCCGAGCTGCCCGCAGAACAAGAACGTGCTAGATGGCGTGCAGCTTGTGTGCCGGCGTGCCGGCTGCGCCGTCTATTCGGTGCGCACGAAGGAACGGGATCCAGAGGCTCAGCCTCGCAACTTTGTGTGCATTGAGGAAGTGACGCTGTCGCTGCAGCCAAATGCGGCTGTTGTGTCCAGCAAGGCCGTGTGCTATGTTGACGCGTGCAAGGACGACACCAGTTGCCGACACATCAAAGCCTGCCGTGCAAGCAGCGATCAGATGCCCCAGGCAGAGGTGTACACGGTGTCGCGGGAGGTGCTCTGGAATTTGAACATTAGCCTTGAGCAGAAGCAACAGCTCTGGCAGCAGTACAGATCGGCCGAAGAGGAGGACCAGCTGCCAGCCGTGCAGCGCCTGAATGCCAACACCTTTGTGGTCAATTGCCAGCGCTCGAATTCCTTTCCAGCGGCGATTCTGCATGTGACGGCGCTGGCCAATGGCCTGTCCACCAAAAAGGGCACATTTGCGTGTGCATGCCGCAAGCTCAAGATCATTGTGGAGCCAGACAACTCGCTGGTCATGCAGGATGAAATCTGTGATCATTTGCTGCTCGTGCTTGCGGGAATATTGAGTTCACCGCAGGGCAAAACAATCTATGGAAACTTTACGAAGAGCCTGCAATCATTTTGGATGCCCGATAAACTTGAGACACCTTTGGGCGACGCCACTCACGACGATCTGCGCCTGAGCCTGAGCATTAACATTGGCGGCGATATTGAACAGCCCGAGGACATTTACATCTTTGACGATGAATTTTGTGTGGCAGACACGGACGTAAGGCTTTTGTATTTTTATAGGTCACTCAAAAATTCAAATACTTATATTTACAGCAGCTGTTGCCCCTGCCGGAGGAGCTCTCTGATGTCATTTATGACGTGGACACTACGCCTGCCGCGCACAGAGCTAGCAGCAGTGCCGCGTGTCGCTGCCCCAACGATGCACAGCTCTTGTCCAACTATGATATATACGCTGCGCACCAGCAGGATCAACGTCTGGAGCTGACCGACTGCAATATTGAGCTAATGGATCAATATCAGCTAACCGATCAAATCGATCTGTGCAGCGAGGATATTGAGTTGCCGCTAGTTAGCGAGCCCTACAACTTTCTGGCGCCTCAACCGATCTTTACAAAGGCGCCGCCGGCAGCCACCATTGAGTTACCTACGATTGCTGTGGTCAAGAAATCTGCCATCAAAGCCTCTGAAATTGTGGATGAGGTCAAGGCACGCAAGCAGCCGCCGCTGCCAGCGAAGCGTGCGCTAATTGTGAATGATCCAACGTGTACGGCTGCTTGCGAAGTAGTGGGCGTTGCCGTAGAGCCAGCGCTGGCCTATGCAGCCTGGCTGGACTATGTAATAGAGCTGCTCAACGATGCCATTGAGCCGGAGCCGACGCCTGTACAGGCCTTAAGCACGCGACATCTGATACAAAGTTTTCATGTGCATAAGGTGAGCCGATCCTTGCAGGGGGGTATTATAATTTTGACACCAGCTAAGTAATGCGTTGAAACAGATATTTGGAGATCTGTATCACAAGTATATCAGCCTCAGAAACAATCAATCAAAAGTTGACTTATTGGAAAAACATATTCATAAAATATCATCTACATCTGAATACTATATCATATAGATTCTAACAATCGCTTGAAAAGATTCTTATAAAATCTTTTGATTTTAAAAAATTTTTTAATCAAATCGTTAAAAGCTGTTTTTCAATCAAACTTAGCTTACTTAGTTGCTTAACCATTAGCAAACTTAGTTTCTTAACCATTCTTCCAAAATATATCAAAAACTGCACTGAGGAAAACAGACATAAAGTTGAGTTATGGTGTGAATACAACGTTCTATGGCTAAATATAGAAATATATCGCTGTTATATGCATTTAAGTTTCGGTATATTTGCATATATCTAATATATGTATTTCATTAATTTCTTCAAGGAAACATTCTCACACTTCAGCAAGAGTTTCAGTGCTGGCATTAAGCGTCGCCCTTTGCATCAAGTTGCAGTAATTGAATCCGGAAAGCACAAAGGTCTCACCAAGTATGTCTGGCATTTCAGCGCCTCGCACACTGTAAAGCGAATCTTCAACAGTCGCAATGTGTGTATATATCGTTTTTCAGTTTGTATGAGTTGAAAGTTAATAAGTATAACTCTTTTAACAGCTCTGCTTGCAGGTGGAACGCTGCTTTGAACGCCGGGCAGATGGACACTACGTGCCATATGTGCGGCAGGTGCACACGCAGACTTCTACGCAGACTTCCACGCAGACCAAACCTCGTTTGGTGCACACAAAACTGAGGCTCTATATGGTTAAAATGCTTTTCGATCTGGACCAAAAGGTTGTTTACATAACTAAATGTCTAAAGTAGTTACTAAAACAGTTACTGCATTTGCTTGCAGATTAAAAGTGGTTTATATATAACGTGGATACCCGATGTGCTGGCACGCAGCGGTTTTGGGCTGATGGATGTGGAATTTACGCTGCAAACACAAGCGCCTCTTTAGGTGTGAGTACTTAACTAATTAATTCATTAACATTTAAATCAGATGTTCTTTATTTTTATTCGCATTCGATTTAGTTTTATAAGTTTTTTTGTTTTGTTTCCATCCGTATCAACTTTTCATTAGCTTATTCGTAACTTAGGTGTACATACATAAACTTACTTTTCAATTTTTCTTGTATATCGAGATACTTTTTCTATTCGCTTTCCACGAGGCGCTTTCCTATTTTGAAGCGTTCAACTTGTTTGCTATTTTCTGCAACTCCATTTTTCTGTTCTACTTTGCTTTGCGTTTGTTTTTATTTCTGTTTTTCGCTACTCTGTAATTCCCTTTGAAAACTATGGGCTGCTTTTTTTCCATCTGTGTTGTATCTCTTCGCTTTATGCTTAGCTCTAAAATCGTGGGTTATGCTTACTTAAGTTTTCGCTACATTTCAGCTTTCTTACTAAACTGTTTAATTTGTTTTTTTTTTTTTATCAGTTATTTGCTGTTTTTTTTGTTTTTATACGCTTAAGTTTGACATTCATCACATTTATAAATTGCATAACACCATCAATTGGATAATATTTATATTAATATATGATTTGTGAAGGTAGTTAGTCTTGGAAAGGTTTCCTTGCTCGAGAAGTATGTGCAGTGTTTTTTTTTTTGCTTTTCTTTTAAATATTTTTTTTAGATCTTGTATTCTTCACATTGGCTGTGATATTCTTCACCAGTTATTTTTCTTGTCAAAGTTGTTTGGCTGTCATTTACAAATATTTTATTCATTCAGTAAATATTTTATTTGCTTTTAGTTTTTTTTTTTAATAGTACATACATTATGTATAGCTAATAACTACATTGTGTTTTATAGTTAAAATGCTTTAGTTATCGTTTAGTTTGAAAATAATATGGTTTTTTATATTACAGATGAAGCATTCTAGTTTTGCCTTTAGTATGAGAATTTACAAGCCTTCTAGTTAGACATATACATATATAAATCGTTTCTTTAATCACTTATATTTTAATAAAGTGCATAGAGTTTTGTATGCTCTATAACAAACATAATTTAAAAATTGGTCGTTAGGTTGAATTTCTTAGATTTGTTTTAAATATAAAAATGCAGCTTGTTTTGGGGGAAATTATAGAGTAGAGTAGAATTTTCTTTTGTTAAAATTAAATTGATATCTATTATAAGTTAACCAGCTTCAGATGACACTTTCTGAACTGAATTTAAGCTTTTGGTATACTTAAAATAGAAAATAGATACAATAATACATATACATAATCAGTATACCTTAAGATAAAGTGTACAAAAAACCAGTCTTTAAAACGTGTTGTTTTTGTTTTTCTTTTATCAGTAAATACATACATACATTCACATACAAATGTATAAATACTTACTGTTTTATCTTGAGCCGATGTTGAACAGGGCGCAAAACTGACTTGAAGCATACACGTGAAAATGTGTCAGAACACAATTGATCATGGATACTTGATTACTAATTATACATATATATGTATATATGTATATTTATTATATATATAGCAGCACCCTGTTCTACTGCAATGATTACTATGTTTTTATATTTGAAATCTTGTACATGCATAATCCTTTGATTCACTATTACTCTACGCATATATAGCCACGGCAATTCAAGAGTGCAACATTAGTTAGTTTTAAATCTTTACAAGATGCAATTAAAACACCCTGTGCATTTCATCAAGCTTCTTTTTAAATCTCATTTCTGGAGCCTTTTTTCCTCACTCTCATAACAAATGTATTTTATATATTTTGCCATTCCAAAAATGAGAAAAACAATTTTCAATATTTTTTCAGTTTTTTTTTACGTTTTTTTCCACATTAATTTTATATTTTAGTAATACTTTTCCTGCGATACGCTTTACAAATAATTAGGTCTTAAATACTAAACGCTAAGCAGTTTTTTCTTTCGTATGGTTTTCTTCTGTTTTATTTTTTACAATATTTATAGCGATGAGAGCCAGTGAAAAGCTCGCCTTAAGTTTACTTATTTTTCTCATTCTTTCATGCGATTCTACAAATAGTAGTGTATATATATTTACAGTTGTGATGTGCCTGTGTGTGATTCAATTTTCATCTTTAGGATTTACAGTGATGTGGTGCTGTGGTGCTTTATTAATTCAATTTGAGAAAATATTTTTCGTGTATGTGCCTTGGAAAATACATACATATATGTATTTATTATGTATACGCAGTTTGTCTAAAATATGTTCATTTTCATTTCTATTAAATTCGCATAATTTTCTTTCTTGTTATGTTATTTGCATTTCAAAATTTAACAGTTTTAATCGTTGTAAAAAGTGAGCAGAAAACAGTATCAATAACAGATTGTAGGACGGACATTGAATCAATTTAGCAAACAATAAGAAATTATTTAACGTTATTTAGTAAAAAACCTGACTTTCACTAAGTATTAGAGCATGGCACAAAATGTACAAACTTTTTGTATACTGTTTGTGTTTAAACGAAAACTTAAATTAAATGTAACAAAATTAGAGCAAATTGTGATTAATTTTTGTGATTTCCATTTTGTTTTTGTTTGGGAACTATGCTTGCATTTTGTGCGTTTAGCTACGTTTAAACTTTATTATTTAATATATTTTATATATATGTATATATATTTAATATGTGCCTTGTTTCTAGTTTACTAGTTGCTTATGTGCTGACTATTTTTTGCTGTTTTTGTTTTTACTTGTGATTATTTTAAATGTGAATTAATAATTAAATATTAAAATGTATGTTGGGTATTTATTTATAAACAGCTTGCCCAGGCAGTCAGCCGTTGAGAGAGTTGCTCTAAAAACTCAGTTACATAAATAAAATCAATTAAAGGAAAGTAAAAAGTAAACATAAAATCGTTCGTAGCAAATAAATAAATTTTAAATTAATAGTTATGATTTTAAGGACTCGCTTAATAAAAACTATGCAAATAGTAAACAATAATAATAATTAGTTTTAATTATATTTAATTTATATTAATATTAATATTTATAATTAATTATAATTATATCATATTTTAGCATTTATAAAATGATTTTTAGCCTACAATATCTAAGTTTTGAGCATCTGTGACTGCTGCATTAAGTGGTTGTTGCAGATTGTTGTTGTTGTTGCACATAGTTGTTGTTGTTGCGGGATTTAGACATTCATCAATATTTGTGGGCAGCAAGCAGTTGGCATTGTCCGATTGTTGTTGTTGATGTGTGTTATATTGTTGTTGCAGTTGCGTTTGTTGTTGTATCAGCGCAAGCATTTGTTGTTGTTGATGTTGTTGTTGGGCCAGTTCATCATCATGGAGATCAACAATTGGCGGTACATCAGCAGCATTATTAGTAACAGTGGTAAAATTAGCATTAGTATGGGTTATATCAGTTGTAGGTGTTGGTGTTGTTGGTGGTGTTGTTGTTGCAGTTGCAATTGCTGTTGGTGTGATGGGTGTTAGGACTGTTGTTGTTGTTGTTGTTTGGTGGGGCATGTCGTTGCTGGGTGTGGGTGTAATGGATGATGGAGCAACTGTGGGTGGTAACAATGATGAGATGGGTAATAAGGTAGAATTAGTATTTGTTGTTGTTTCATTTGTAGTTGTTGTTGTTTCAGTTGCTTGTTCATTTGTTGTTTCTGTTTGATGACTATGACTAATGAGGTTTGGCTGTATTTGCTGCTGCTGTTGCTGCTGCTGCTGTAGCTGTTGCTGTTGTGCTTCATGTTGCATTTGCAACTGCAGCAGATGTTGTTGCTGCTGTGCCAGCAGCAGCTGTTGTTGTTGTTGGTGTATAATATTACCATTGCTGCAAATTTTGCTATAGAGATCCGGCGTGGCCGTTGTCACATCCTCGAATTCCGTGCGCAGCGCCGTGCGCTTGAGTAAATTCAAATTGCCAGGCAAATAGGACAAAATATTATAGATGAGACGAATATCCTCGCTGGAGGTCCAGACCCCAGGTCGCTTATTATGATACAGCTTGGCATACTGATACAGATTCGCGGTATTGCAGTATTCCATCTCAATGGACAGCGAGGAGATGGCGCAGAAGGTGCAGGCCTGTGCCCCGCCATATCTAGAAAGGATTGTCAAGGATTAGTGATCAGTCACGGGCTGGTCAAAAGCTGTAGCTCACCTGTCCACCACGACAATGGGTCCATTGCGATAGTCACTGCAGCGCTCGTGCACATCCACAATGAAGTCGTAGATGCTATTCGGATTGGACATCTCCGGCCAGCTGGGGCAGTGTAGCATCTTCACGCTTAGCTCGTAGTCGTCCTGTATGGATTGTATAACAAAATCGCGACTCACATAGTCGCTCTTGTTCGTCTTGTTTAGGAATTTGACGCGATAATAATCGCTCTCGATGGGCGTGGCCTCATCCGGCCAGAACTGCGCAAAGTTCTGTAAGAAGAGACAATTCGGAATATGTTTTACGATGCTATCTTGTTGGGCTCCACTCGTTGGCAACTCACAACATCATCCAGCGATGAAAGCAGCACAATTGTCTGCGCATTATGATCCCAGACCATTTGCCAGAAATCCTTGATCGTATGCGTCATCGGATGCTGGGTGACAATAAAGTCGCGCAACCGGCGAAAGCCGTGCAGCCAGGATGCATTGATATAATCGCTGCCATCCTCGCCCGGCTTGGGCGTCAAATGCACACGGCTGCCCTCGATGGGAAAGATGGCACCGCGATTTTTGATCGAGTTCACCTGCTTCATGGCCGAGGCGATGTGTATGTCCTTTGTCTGGAATTGGATGATGTTCTTGTACTGCTGCTCCAAGTAGGGAGTGCAGTTCTTTAATTCCTCGATTTGCTCCGTCGGTAGATTGGTCTCCCCAGAGGCTATGGCCTCGACCAAAGCATCGTGCAGGAATATATATTGCTCCTCGGTCTGGACAAGGAAGTTGCGCTGGGCGCGTATGTGACGTAGAAAGCCAAAGACATTGACAATGGACTTTTGCTGGATCTGCTTGAGCATGGCATCCAGCACGATGTAGGTGCCAGTGCGACCGACGCCAGCGCTGTAGGAGAACGGGAAGGAAGATGAAACACAATAAGCCATGGCCAGAATCTAAATTAAACCCAAGAGCTCACCTGCAGTGCACGACAATGGGACCCGCCTCGGCGGGATTGGCAGCCGATGACTTCTTGATGAAATTCAATACGGGCAATGGATGATCCGGTGTGCCATGATCCGGCCAGTTGGTGTAGTGATATTGATAGACCAGTTTCTCCAGATTGCACTGCTTCTTCTTCTTTAACTGTGTGTGTAAAAAGGAGTTGCATAAAAATGTTCATTTTTAGGGTAATAAAGCTACCTTGAGATGCTTGATCTGCAGCGTGCGCACCGTGTAGGTGGACATGACCTCCTCCTCGACCAGTTTGACTTGTATAACGCCATAGGTCTCAACGCCATCCTTGGGCCAGTACATATCACACTTGCGCCTGCCACGCTCCACCAGATTGGTGATCATCACAATAATGGCCACACGTTGCTCCCAGATCATGCGCCAGAAGCAATCAAAGGTATCGGGCAGCGGTCCCTGGGTGCCAATGAAAGCATGCGACTTCTGATAGCCATCGATAAAGTTGGCATTGATATAGTCCAGGTTCTTCTTCTGGCCGGGCGTTGGATGCAAATGCACGCGGCTGTGATCATCTGAAGAAACCACAAGCAGTTAACATATACTCTGCAAATACCCTGTTAATTGTACTTACAGGCTGTTATGTTCAAATATCGATTTTTGCGCTTGTTCTCTGGATGCTGCGAGTGCTCGCAGGCCATATCATCGGTGATGCATTCGTTCTGTATGGCCTCGTACTCTCGACTAAAACCAATATCCCCATCTGCGTGCAGAGATGCGACGTGCTTGGCGAATTCGTTGACTGGCACCGCGGCGCGTATCTCATCGCCGATCTTGACGGGCACCTCCCAGTCCACCTGGGGCGCATTCGGATGATGCGGCGGATCGTCCAGGTAGTAGTAGGCGGCATGGAAGCACTTTCTGCTGAAATTAGTGAAGCAACAGTAAGTCGAGTGTTAACCAAATTTTTTATTTTTATAAGCTAAAAGATAGTGTGTCTGAACAAGATGGAGCAGTTTTAACTGATTCAAATAATGTAAAAACTTGCACCCCAATATAACGTGTGAAAACAACAGGTATTTACATATTTTTCACTTCTTAAGTTACTTTCTTGCTCTATGAATATGTTGACTGCTCAATTTTTTCACTTATTCAAAGTTTAATCATTTCCATTTAACCCCTCAACACTTAAACATGATTAGGTACTGCATTTGATCAAAGTTTATACTTTGCCATCTAGTACGAAGACAGCTGTTCCTTTACGCTATAAAACAGTTTGCATTTCAATCAATCGTTGTGTGAATAGCACAAGTATCTAACCATGTTTCAAGTTGTACACTGAAAAGAAATTATTTCATTTTATTACTGATGCATCTCAGTGGAAAGACCTGGCAAACCAGATGCTGGCAGAGAATATTCAAGTGTCCGACAGGAGCACAAAAGCATACTTAACGTGTATTCGGAATTAGTTGAAATAGTCGGAAATGGTAGAAATTATGAAACAGCAGGTGTCAAGTGGGCTCAAATGGGGAAGACGAAAGTGGGGTGTAGGGAAGGATAGTGATTCAATGTGCAACGCGCTTTTAACAAAAATCAAAATGCATAAATAATAAGCTGTTCAAGTAGTATAAAAGAGAGATGCAGATGGAGAAAGAGCGAGAGTTGATAAGGCGGAGAGTAAATTCGTGGCCGCGGGACATTGAAGGACACTCGTCAAGTGCGGGAGCGGGTGGTTGGTCAACATTAACGGTATTTAGTTGCAGCCAAGCAGAAACAAGCAATTTATTTAGAATTTTTTACTTCTTTATATATTTTTCCATTTTTTTCGCAGCTGCTTTTGGCATTTTGTATTTTATGCAAATATTTTTGCAAACATCCCGCAGCTCAGTGACAATGATGAGCATGTCGGAGGTGAAGAGCAGCAGTAGGAGGTGGAGGCTTGTTTCATTCAACAACATTTTGCATGGCAACTACAGTTGCTTACAAATTGAGGTTACGTTTTTGATTGGCTTAAGCGATTTCAAGGAGCAAAAACATTTGAGCCCACCCTGCATTTATTGTGCTTCAAAATGAGAGCTCTAACTATACAGGTATTATATATTTATGTAGGTTTATAGTGAAACTGGGCCAGCTTGAATATAGCTTGTGTAAACTTTACAACTTTCTTATTGGCTGAGTTTTGAGCTTTGTGCACAGTGTTTTATGCAATTTGCGACTCGGATAATCGGAAATTGTCAGAATACCATGAGGCAAGTGGTGAAGCTTCTTTGTTTACAGTCTTATCTCCGCCAGCTGATAAAGGATTGTGGAAGGTAATTGCAAATCAGATTTCAATCAGAATTTTCTTTTGTTTTTTTTTTTTTTTTTTTGATAAGATGGCTGGTGTAATATTAACAAAACCTGGGACGCACATGAAAATCATAAAAAATGCACATTACCTTAAAAATACAATTGAAATATTTTTAAATGCGCAGTCTTGAATACCATCCTTGAGGCGATCGCACTTTAAACAAAAAAATTATTTTAAAATAAATTCATAAATTTCATTCCCAATTATTAATTGTTAAATTTAGTTTAGAAAATATGAATCTAGATCTTTTGCATATTACTAGGCTAACCGTTTATAACAGAGTTTTCGCTTTGCAATAACTCTGGAAATCGTCTCGTTCATGTTAATTTTATACGTAAAGTACGTATCTAAATCTGCATGAAATTGTCATTTGTTCAGATCCCAAAGTATTTTTATAAGCACTTTTTTTTGTATACACAAACATAAATAGCATAGCAAGTTTTTCCAAATGTGTTGAATAAGAAATGCAAATGCTTCCGTTGATGTTTTCTTTTGACATTTCATCTGGGGTATCCAATAACTTTATCGGTTTGCGTTTGCTTATCAACAACAGCAACAATAACAACAACAACAACAATCAGCAGACGCTCAACCTATAGAAAGTGTTTTAAGATCGACATTTTTTAGGTTTATTTCGTTTTAATGCATAACTAAATAAATACATATGTATGTATATACTTATTCTATATACGTATATACATATGTATGTATGAGTTTTGTTATTCAATGCCGCAGCCTGTTGATGTTATGGTTGTTTATGGTTCGCTATTACGCACCAAATATTTACTATAGAAAAATACATTTATTATAAACGTAGTCACGATGTCCGTAAATCATAAAAAACAAGGCATTTACAAGCCTACAAAGTAAGTGCATGTATGTGCGTGCACGTATGTATGTATACCTATGCACATATACTATATTATGCATATATAATACTTATTTTAATTACTCGTTAAATCGTACTGGTTTTTTTACAGAAAAAACTGTTACATTTTATGTGTTTGTTTACTATTTAGATAATAAAAAAGCTCTAAAAACTCATTGGAAAGCTTTGATTGATGCTTGATAATTATAGGGCATGCAATTGCTGTTACATAAATATTTAATTTTATTTTAGATATTTTTTCCCTCGTTTTAACTTGGGATTTGAACCCGCAACCTATTCGTTAGGGAGTTTGTTGCTCGGGCACGTTGGCCGTTTTGCTTTTACTTTGCCTTTATTTCAGTGTATTTGATGCGTCGACTTTGTTAAATTTATTTGACTTGTTTTCTTTGTCAACTTCCGTTTTGTTTATTTATTTCTTATACTTCTGACAGCATTTCTGCGCTTGCTGTTGTTTGTCTCATTTGCTATGCATTCTTGTTGTTGATTGTTATTTTCATAAAGTCGATCGGCAGATTCTCGGTGGGTGGCACCTCTCCGCACCATCACCCCCACGACCCCTCTGCTATACACGTGAGTGAGACGCTTAATGGGCTCATTTGCTACTGGTGGCCCACTTGGCTGGCAGCGAAAAACTTACGTAAACCAATTTCCACGTTGCGATTTGCGGCGAACAAGCGGCGTCGCAGTCGCCGTGGCCGTCGTCGTCAGCGGCGTTGAGCTACTCCGTCGCTTTTCCCCGCCAGCTGCCGACATGTTTGTTTATAACAGATGATCTCTTGACTAAGGCGCGACGCGGCAGTACATAAAGCTCTCTGCAGCTCAAAATTGCATTGCACTTTTTGCGCTGTCTGTTGGCCTCTATTATTATAATTGTTGTTGTACACTTTTCTTTTTTATTTTTATTTACACTGGCACAAATTACGTCATATTGGCAACTGAGGGCCCAGTCGAGTCGCAGCTTGCGGCCTTAGGGGCAGCCGCTCTGTCGCCAGGCACTTGCAAAATTTAACTAGTACGCAATTGTCGCACACACACATAAAAAAAAAGCTATCACAAATTGACAGCTTATCGTGCCTTTTTGTTATTTTCTTTGCTATGATAAGCAATGCTCTCTTATTCTCTATCTGTTTCTCTCACGCGCGCATTTAATTAGCGCTGTCTCGTGCGTGCCCTTGCTGACTTGTTGATCGCGCGATTCGATTATCAAAACGCAACTGAAATCCCAATTGGCAGTCACAGCTGCGTTTGCCTCTCGCTGTTAATGTTGAAGCACACAACATCATGTTAAGCTCAACAGTGCTCTCTCGCTCTCTTGATCTGTAAAAGAGCGCGCGTGAGCTTTTGCAAGCTGTCACAACAACACCAAACAGTTGTGTGTGATAAGATACGCATATTACGAAAAAATAAGCTTGCACAGGGAAATATTTTTTTGTTGATATCTCGTCGCATACGTGCTAAAATATTGTATTCGTATATACCCAATGAAAATGGCTAAATTTTATATTATATTTATTAAGATTCACCGGGACCATACCTTTAGTAGTGGCTATATATAGTATAATTTAATCTGATCCCAATTGTAATGGCCAGTTTATTTGTACTCGGTGAAAAAGGCCATATTCTTCTACTAAGAATACAAACTTCATATTTAGTAGTAGATCTGCAATTAACTCCTCACTCATCGATTCTTATTTAAGCTTTATGAGTGTGTGATTAAATTGAGAGTTTCACTCAAATTTTAATGCGAGCTTTCACTCATAGCCTCATGGTAGTGGATTATATTGTGCTATAATTGCAGGATAATATAGTTAAACTTCGACGCCGTCTATGTCTGCACGACAGAGTGAAGATACCAGCTATGCAATACAATTTGAGAGCGTTTATCTTAGAGCGAGTAATATAAGATAAACGCTCTCAAATCAATTATTAGCTAATTGGCCGGCTCAATAATTGTTCAAGATTTATAGTTTTATTTTAAAACGGTCGGATTGACCAAAAATCTATTGTTTGTTTCCGGAAATAATAGTATGTGCCCGTGATTTACCCGAACGTATATATATATATATATATATATATATATAT
>SCDS01000092.1:0-76090 GCA_004149465.1 Drosophila nigromelanica | reverse complement strand
TATATATATTATGTATATAATTATTATATATATTATATATTGCCACAAGCGTGCTGTTAAGAATTTTGGATCCTCCCACATCCACTTGATTTAATAGTCCACCACCGCCAAAGTCATTGGTTCCTGGACATATTGATTTAATGTTATAAAGTTGGCAAGAAGATGTTAAGTCACAAGTCCAGCAGTTTGATTGGATCTGATATTCACGTACATCCTCACATCGGTTAGCACCATTACACAATAAATTTACCAAATGTTTAAAGTGGAAAAGCAATTAAGCAAAGTTGCTTGTTTCTATAAACTAATTGGCCCTCATGCAATAAACAATTAAGCAACAAATTGTGGAAAATAGATAAATCGATTAATTGCCTAATTGACACAGGTTTGATATCAGGTGTAAGAATAACCATTGTGGGCTAATAGTTTTAACAGCAACATTTCATAGCATCGACCCAAAGAATTTTTCAGCTAGGCACTTAATATGCATAAAGGAAAACAAAGAAAGGAAAGAAAGTCATGTAGATGCTAAATATATGCAGGTTGGCAAAGTTGTATGTCTGCCAGCATATATATATATTTATATATATATTTAGAAAAGTAAGAAAAGCTGCCACTGACAGACGCACACTGAGAGAAACTGATGAAGTGAAATCCTATATGCATGTTCATTCAGTTTTGTTATTTTTATTTTTGTTGGCGCACAAGGCTTTTTACACGCAAAGACCTTACCTTACCCCCATTATTGACCCCCGGATAAGCCAACTCCAACCCCAACCCCAACCCCAACCCCAACCCCATCTACACACTTCTCTCTTGTACGTATGCACGTGCTTCTAATATTTCTGCCGCTGCCGTGGCAACAACAATGGGCAAAAGTTGCGCATGGGAAGCCAAAACAATTTCTTGCCAACGCTTGTTGTTTTTATTTTTTCTTTTTTGGACCAAAGGCAAAAGTTTGCGAAAAAACTCTCTGGCACAGGTCCTCGGCTGCCGGGCAAATAAAGCCATTGCCGCAAAACAATGTTGCCAAACTGCATAAAATATGAAACTAGCAACAACAACAAAGTGATATATGTATACATATATGTATTTGTGGGCAAAGTGGCAAAAACAAAGTTTTTCCATTTTTGTTGCTTTCATTTTTTTTATATTCGGCGTCAAAATGTAAATAAAAATTTTTGTTATCGTTGACATATTTTTGTATTGTTACCAACAAATTGTTCCAATAAAAATTCCTTAAGTATTTTTTGTTTGTGGCATCAGCAGAAAAAGTTGCGACAACAAAAGTTATGGGTAGAACTGTTGAAGTAAGTATTTCATACAAGCTGAGCTCTTAAAATAGTTCAAATAAGGAGTAACAGCGGGGAAAGTGAAAAGCGGATAATGTTGTGTAAAGATTGAAAAAACTTTAAGATCTTCATAGTTTTTGCATTACTTTTAAATTAACCAAAAACAAAATAATATTTTTTTTAATTCTTGTTATAAATAGTTTTATGCTTAAAGAAGGTTTTACAAAGTTCGAAAAGATTAAAAAAAAAGAAACAATTGATTTGTATAATCCAAAAAAATCCATAAATAGTCCTTTAGAAAAGTTTTTTAAAGCTAGTTTGTAACTTTAACTTCCTTTTTTTTTATTTCTCCCTTTACTCTGACCACGATAGTAGCCGCTTTGAAGCTAACCTTAGGCTATATCGAACCCAAACCAAATTACCTATTTTACCTCACGCCCAAAATGAACCCTTTTTTGTGTATTGTAAGTGCCCATTAACTGGCTCCGATCTGTTTTTGTGTGCATTGAAAAGGAAATTGTAGAAATTTGTTTTGTTTGTTAAATAAAATATAATTTTTTCCGCTCTAAAATGCTGCCAACTTGAAAAATGGTTTACCTTTGGAAAGTACCTGAGCCCCTGCCGCCTGAGCCCCGAACCCTACATTTCCTTGCATCCTTAACTTTCCAGAGTATTTGTGGAAAATAAATAAAATGGCATTAATTTGTTAGAAAACACAACTGAGCGGGTAAGGGGTAGGGTGTTTGCGAAATGCGAGCGGCAACTTTTATTTGACATATTCGCGGGAGCATGAAAAATGGCATGGCGCAAAAAAAAAAATAAATACAAAATAAAATGAAACAAGAAGTAAAAATTTTTCATTGAAGTTAAAAATGCTTGGCATTTTCCTTATGGCGTTGGGGCGGCGGGCGGGGCTTGTGGCAAGGGTGTGGGGGTGCGTTGGCAATACGGCTGCTTTGGGGCTTTTGTTGCTCAGGGTAACGCTGGTAACGGTTAACGCGTCAACCACTCTTACATTTAATAAAGGCTTTAAGTAACTTAAAACTGTTTGCTTGTCTTTCGTTTCTCTCCGTTCCGTTCCGTCCCGTCCCGTTCCGTTTGAGGTGCCTGTCGAGCTTATGTTTTTTGTGATTTGAATTTTAATTAACATTTCTAATGAATATGCGGACGTTTTGACACAGCCTTTTGGAGTGGCTAGCCCGTATTTTGATTTCTGGTTTTTGGGTATTTCACCTTTTGCTGTTTGTCTTCACATTTTCTCGGATTTGGTTTCAAAGAATTATGTTGTTTGCATGGCGTAGAAAAAAATCGTATTTTTTTGTCCTTGCACATGAAGGGAGACGTCCCTGTTCTTATAAAGTACGTGGTTGGAAAAGACAACTATATTATAATGCTACCAAATGCTTGAATTTAAGCTAAATTCATATTGTATAATCAAATTGGAAATGTTTATTAAACTTTTATAAATTTTGAAGAATCAGATCATAAAATTAAGTTTGATTTTAAAATTAAAACTGTGCATTCAACGTTATAATTGAATATGAATAATGTAATATTAAAATTATGCTATGCATTAGTACATGTTCAATGCTTTGTTTTGCTTAAGATCTTGAGCTACATATTTACATAGTTCACTTTAATTCTTTTTAGTATTTTTCAAAAATCCAAACAGAGCGTGCAACACATGCACCCAGTGCTTGCCACATGAGCTCTGCTAATGCCTCAGCTATCTGGCTGCTAATCCCACAGACTGTTGAAAACACTTTCTGCCTCAATTGAGAGACATTTCGATGTCCCGTTGCGCTAGCTCTGGCTCGTTATAATAGATTTATCTGTCCGATATATATATGCATGTATATATAAGTTGTTAATTTTGGGGAAATAAAAACATTTTAAACTTCGCACGCACCAAAATAGCGCCCGCTGTGTGGATGCAACATTTTGAGTATTCGGCCAGCCTCCCGGTCGACACTTTGATTTGTGGCCTCGACTATTTTTAAGCCACGCAACGGGGTGAGTGTGGCGTGCGGCATAACAGACAACATTTAACAAGTCAGGGAGTTGCAGTCGGTTGCAACCGACTGGGAAATACCCTGTGCAAAGTATACAAACAGCTAAAACGAGTTGTAGTTTGCTCTAAGAATTTAGCATAAAGAAAGTGAAATCGACGCGTTCGTACATACAGACAGAAAGACAGACGGACAGGGCTAAATCAACTTGGCTTTTGATCCTGATTAAAAATATATATACATATATATACTTTATGGGATCGGAGATGCTATATATATACTAAATGGAGAATATATATATGTTTACTTTTTGGGATCGTCCTTCTGCCTGTAACAAACATTTGCACAAAACCTCTTTTTACCCATTTTCAATGGGTTCAGGCTATAATAAAATGATTTCTTATAATAGAAAAGTATATTGGGGTTAATTTTATTAAAGAAAGATTGTTTTAAATTAAGTTTATTGTAGAGTATAGCTTTAACACTGTACACTGGTTGTGGCAAAAAAATCTAAACAATATACAAAACCAATAAACCCCTTTTGACGTTGTAAACAGTGCATAAAATCTAAGGACTGGGTGTACTTTTATATATCTATATTTTTATTAGGTAGCACGTGCCAAAAGCATCGCCATCGCTGCACTTGTTATGCTGTGAATGCCGAGGTGTGAGGGGGCAAGAGTTGGGGTGGAGTTGGGTTTAGTTGTAAACAAGGGGCGCCACTTACCTCCATAGGAAGAACGCCATGACAATCAGAACGATGCCAAAGCAGCTGAAAATGATGCCCACCAATACGGCCAAGTTGTAATCGTTGTGCGACTGACGCAGCAGAGGTTGCAGCTTTTCGCAATTCGGTTGCAACTGTATCTGAAAGTAGGAAAATCCGAAAAACAGGTTAGTTGGGGGTTCGCCGTGCCCTGCTTGGGGTTGTTGTACGTCTCAACATGCTGAGATGTATGTCCTTTGTCTGCAGCTGACACTAGTTCAAGGGGCGGGAAGGAGTGAGGGAGTTGTGAGTCTGTGTTTATTTTGTGTGTTATGCAAATGTGTGTTTTACTGAGTCCCTGGCTGTATGCTAAGCTTTTGTGTTGTTTTCCTTAATAACGCCTTTTAGCTCATGCTCCGCATTGGGTATTCCCTTAAGTCCAGCCAAAAAATGGGCTGAGAAAATAGTTTACGCTTAGTTAAAGTTGAGTAAATATTTGCCTCTAACGGATAGAGTTATTAAAGACTCTATATAGCTGTATGAAACAGGCAGAGGGAGCCCTTTTTCGACCCCACGAAGTGTTGATCGGGATGACAAGTTGAGTTGGTTTAAGAGCTAGAGACCTCAATTTTTTTAATTTAGACGCGTCCATGGCACGAGCAGATCAAGTTTGAATGTTTAAATGATCGATACCTTTCACCGTTTTTTTCACAATCGATAAAAATCTACAACAACCTCGAATTTATTGACATAATTATTTTTAATCTTTATAAGACGACTGCTAGAGACACTAAATAAATTAGTATTTAATTTTTTAAAATTTTTTTTTACTTTTCTACTCATCAAGTGCATGTGTATGCTTGATTTTGTTTATATATGTGTGGTAAAGCATACATTTTGAAAAGCACCACAAATAAACTGAATTTAATAAACTGTGTGTATGTGTGAAACGCTGGGTTCAGGGTATCTCCTAGTCGAGCGGTTCCGGTATCTGTCGAAGCTATTAGAGGCTAGTTTAAGTTGGAGCAATTGTGACTTTAGACATCTCAACTTATTTTATTAATTTTCTTTAAGCAAACTAGTAGAAATATTAAATAAATGTTCGTTGTTTCGCCTTTTTCCATTTGTTGCTGCATAAATTTTATATATTTTTATTAAAACAAACAGGTTTTGTGCGCTTAAGCGGAAGTGAAACTGGAAGTGGAATATAAAAGTGGATGTGGATGATAGAAATGGAAACGGAAGTGTAGCATGTAAATGTGGCCAAAAGGTGCAGCCACTTGAAATTCAAGCGAAAGCACAACAGCAGCAATGAATTATATGGAAATATGCAGAAGAAAACCAACATGGCGAAAAGGGCGCAAAAAGAGAGAAACAAATGTATAAAAACTAACATACATATAGATTTTACAAGTTATGAGGGCGTGACAATGCTATATGCTATACAGGTCCCTCTACGCCTCATCCACCCATAGGCAACGAGGTCAGCTGAATTGCCATATTTTGTCACGGCTGCAAAACATGTTTTATGTATGCATCAAAGTTTAAGCTTTGCGTGAGTTAAATGTCATTTAGTATGTTGTTATGAGAAGTTGAAATGCATTGTGACAGAGTTTAAAAGTCAATAAACTGGCGAGCGTAAACAACAAAATGCTAGTCTATTTATGGGCGTTGCTGATTATGCCTGACAAATTGCCATTAAATATGCATAAACGCTTATTACGCATACGAACCGTTGTACCGCGCCCACCCCACCCTCTACAGCTGCAGGCCAAAAAGGAAATTGATATTGGTTGATATATAGTGGATACATATGAACATATTTCTGGTATTTGCTTACGACATGGTCTACAAACTGGAAAATATGCAATAAACTTTTTAGCCAAAAGCAGCCAAAATATGCTGCAGGCAGACAGCACAGACAGACAGACAGCTAAACAGACATATGCATGGCTGTAATCAGATATGGCAACGCCGTGGCAATTTTGTAATATACAGCCAAGTTTATGGCATGCCACACATATTGCCAACTTGGCTTTAACATGGCGCATGCATTTTTGATTTGACTCAAACTGGTAGGGCGAGGTAGGGTGTGCATGATTTGTTTCTGCGCTACTTACAATTCTTGAATCCGAATATTTGCCCAACACAATTTTCTTGGGATTTATAACGCTGAATGTGGCCGCTGCCACTTTGACTTCGTAGTAGGAATTTGTTGTCAGATTTTGTAATATCATCTGCATAAAATGGAAGACAAGATGAAATTATTATAATTATTTATATATATGTATATAAGGAATATTGAAATATGCGTTATTACACTTGGATAAGTAATCAAGAAATAAAACTTAAAATAAGAATTCAACAATATTTTTCTGATCTTTTGCTGCTGCTTTCTTTTTCTTCTTAATATTCATATAAAAACTTTAATTAAAAAAAATTAAATCAAAATTATATAAAAATTATTACATGTGCGTTTTGATTTAAATTTCATTTGTTTGCATAAAAATATTTTATTATGAAAATAGTTTCTCATCATGAATAACGCAACATGAACAGGGGAAAAACCCATATTACAAATAGCTATAGAAATTTGTGTTACTATTACGAAGGAAAAAAACTGAAAACAAAAACTGAAAACATTTAAATTTCTGCATATGAAAAGTAAAAAAACAAGAGGACAAAAAATAAAATAGAAAATAGCGCCAGTATATTGTGCGAGCATAATAAAATTTTATTGTTACGATATTTTTTTTTTTGGCAACTTGTTTCGCTGCGGCGCTTATTTATTTATTTTGTTTGGCTTTCTATCTATGGCGCTAAATAAAAACCGGGCAAACTCTAGACAAAAGGCTAAACCCAAAAACAGCATAAATTTAATTTATTTGCAGCGAAAACACGTACAGGTGTGCCAGCTGTTTGTGTGTGCGGGTGTATTGTTTTACACAAGAATTTATGTTGCACAAAGACAAAGCTATAGACACAGCTCTGGCCTGTGTGGGCGTTCCTGCAGACAAACATTTATAAAATATTTACATGTGTCTCCGCCTCCAAACCCAATGGCCATTTCAGTTCCCACCTTTCACAAGTTTTTTTTATATTACCCTAGACAATATTGCATACATAACACAGTTGCGTTATTCAGTTCTCAGAAAATTCACTTTTCAGATTTCAACCTTCTACAACTTTGTAACTATGTAACCCGTGCCTTATTCATTTATGGAAAAATTTAAAATAAAAAAAATATAAACTAGGGTATCTCACGGTTGGGCAGTTCGCTGCCTTTGTGCAGTTTCCACTAGTTATTTATGCTGTTTGTAGCATAAAAATGCAATTAATGTTGGCATTTTTTGGCAAATTCCTTTTAGTACTGCCCGTGCGGAGCGTTATCTAGTTCGCTGCCGTAGAACTTTTATCAGAGCACAGTTTTGAAGCAGAAAAACGAAAATGAAAATATCAAAAATATCAATGCAAAGTTGCCAACAATCAACATTTTGTTAGCGCACGCCAAAAACAAAACAGTTATAAAACATACACTGGACAAAAAGGTAAAATAAAGGCACACAGAATTCGCGCACAACAGTTTCGCAGATAATGAAAGGTGTGTGTCGCCACCCCTCAATTTGCCCATTTTTACAACATGGTTGACAAAATGGCGGCCTGCAGCAATACAAAAAATGCGGAACAAAACGAAGAAAACCTGTGGAATATATGACAAATTGGCGCTGGCTCTAACCCTCTTTAAGAGCAGGCCTTAAAGACAATGGGGCGGGGCCAGGGGTCGCATGCTTACCGCCGTTTCCAGCTCCTTGGCAGATGCATTGATGCGTATATCACGATGCGTATCCTGACCAGCCAGTCGAGTTTTGATGATGTAAAAGTCAATGGTATTGTAGAACTCGTAGGGTCGCCTCCAGCGTATCGTAATCGACTCCTGCGAATGACATGTCAGGTTTACAATCGCCGGGGCACTGGGTCCGCCCACATCCGTCCGCTGGGCAATCTGATCGGACGGTTCGCCCTCGTTCTTTGTTGTAAACGCTTTGACAATGACGCGGTAGTCGGTAAAGGGTTCTGCAATATAAAAAGAAAGCAACCAAATAAAACAATGAGTTTGCGATGACTTTGATATTTTATTTTTGTATATAAATTCATTTTAATCTTCCGTGTACCCGACTCGCTTCCATAAATATAAATTCCCCAGCATATTTGTTGCACAGCAGCGGATTGCGCTGGGCTTTTTATTATGATTCTGTTGTTGTACCTGATATTCAGTTGCCATGACAATAAATTCTATACCCTAATACTAATTCCCAAATCCTTTGAGAAAACTTAAAAAAAATTTACTGAAAAAACACGCATGGTGATGAGATTGTCATTATCAATTTTTTGTCACTACGAATTTTACATTTGAATTTTTTTGTTACAACAAATCTATTCTAAAAAGTGATTAATGAAAGAACCCAACAGTTTTTGAAGGAGCTCTACTTGATTATTTAAATACACAACCTTATACTTACTTAATGTATTTGTATTTTTCATTATATTATATTAAATGGTTGTTTAATATATACTGTTATAAATGTGTGAGAGTTACAAAAGAAATATTTTATATTTTCCTCAGAATTATGTTAACTTTCTTTAAAAAACTGTCTACTGACTATGTTTGCTGCAACATAACTTCGTTGTAATTTCTGATTTATTATACTCGTTCACGAAGTGAAAGTTTTTAAGCTAGATACCAAATTTGGAAGGTAGATAACTGCTCACCTCCTTTGAAGATCGGTACAAACATTTTGGCCACGATTTATTATTGCGAATTTTAGTTTTTAATCGATTGTGTTAGTCATAATTAGTATAAAAATCAACATTAAACCCGATTCTGATGGGGTCAAATTTTTTGTCAAAAATCATGCCAAAATTCGCAAAAATTTTGACAAATGATCCATAGCTCCATAGCTCCCATACTTCAAACTTCCATAACTTTGTCATGTTTGATGGCATCTTGGTCATGATTTTTCAATTAGATCGATTTTACATTTAAAATATATGAATTTTTGAAAATAAAATTTGTAGGAAAAAAAGCTTGCCCTCCCTTGATATCCGAAAAACATGTTTTTTTCAAAATTTAGAATGCGAATTTATCTTTTTAGTGGATTGTATTTGTCATAATTAATTAGAGATTAATTCTGCATTGCACAAAAAATGACTGGCTGTATGTTTTATTACACTGTGAACGAGTATTGCGCTGTCGGTTTGTTAGTTTATTAAGCATAAAACTACATTAAAATTCACAACTGATATTGGATAGACCTTGCAGGGCTTAGTACCCTTATAATATTGCTGTTGATGTTTTTCTTTATGGTCATTATAAAGCGTGTCTCCGCATGTCACAATATGAAAACGATGTTCTCCGTGCCGCAGATGACAGCGATGCGAGCTGGGATATAATTAAATTTGAAAATGTCACAGTAGCAGTGGCAACAACAACAACAACTATTGATTATGAAAAGCAGCAAGCAATTGAAAAAGTGCCGTGCGTAATAACTACTGCAACAACAACAGCATCAACAGCAACAACAACAAAAAAGGTGACTGTATAACTGATTTAATATGCAGCGATAAAATGAAAATTTTTTCATCACGCTGCCACGCGCCACATTGTTTAATGTGTGGTGCCCGATAAAGGGTTGCGGCAACTGCTGAAATTTAAGCAACATTAAATTTCAAATATTTAATTATAAATAATCAAATGAAAAGCTGCCGCACTTGGCAGCTGCCAAAAAAAAAATAAATAAATAAAAATGGCGAACGAAAGAACATTACTACTGTGTGCAATATTTGGCAAATTGTTGCGAGCCACAGAATCTGCTGGTTGCAACAGCACCAACAAACTTAACTGCAGCTCATTCCTGGCGCACCTGACGCGCGTAATTAATTAAACAATGTGGGCGCCGCCAGCTTCAGCAGCGGCTTCGCATGTGCGTGCCACTTGGCGTATGAGCAACAAGGAATGCGGCTCGTTCTTATGTTGCAAGTTAATTGCATGGCATGTTGCAAACCGTCCGCTCTCTTCCTTTATCCGAGTGCTGTGGAAACTATGCAAGAATTTTAGCTGCCTGGCCAATAATATTGCTGCGCTTGTTGTTGCTGCCGCACAGCCTAAAAGTATGCAATGACAAAGGGTTTGCGAATGAGGGTGCACACGGAAGGGGTGTTGCTAATAAAGTTCCACAGCGCGCGCTTCTCTTAACGAAACAACCATCAAATTTCGCGACTAGCAAATAATTTGTTTGGTTAGCTCGGAGTTTAGGGCTTAAAAGTTGTGGAGTGTGAGGTGTTCGGGCTGTTCTGGAGTTGGCTCAGACGCGGGCTCATAGCCAAGCTCTGGGGCTCATAATTACAGGCGTCAAAGTTGTTAACAACAAAACAAAAAGTGGCCAGCGCGAAAGCACTTGAAACTATTTAATTACAAAGCAGCGGGCAAACAATTGACTTGAGCTACAATTATAGCTAATGAAGAAGTGGGTAAAGGGGCGGTACGGAAAGGGAGAGGGAGTGGGTCTGGAGCAAAATATCTAAGAGCAAGGTGCGCGGCGCGTGGGCATTAATGTTGGCCACATTGTTGACAGCTTGACTGGTGCTTTTGCCATTCGCCAGGTATTGACAGTTTACCTGAGGGGAAGCGGACGTTGATGCCCACCATAAAAAGCTATTAAAATGGCGTTTTAAGTGTTGGCTGCCTTTTGGGCATGACTGTACCGTCAAAGAGCTGCGGTTACGAGCAGCTTAAGGGCCTTTAATAAACCACTTGAGCATGTCCGGACAAATTGTTGCGAAATTGAGAAAATATTGAAATTGAGCGAAATTTAACAAATGATTGGGGGTAGGAAGCGAGATAGAAGCATTTAAAGCATAAATTAATAAACATATAAAATTTGGTTTGCTCATCCGTTTAAATTTCAATGAGAATTTTAAAACAAGAAATTGTAACTATAAACAAAATTTCTAAAAAAAAGAGGTTTAGCATAAAATTTCTATCATTTATAAAATTAAATTAAAATTTGGTTAAGTTGAAGGGTAATTTTCGTTTAAGGACGATTACGTAAAGATTAAAGACATCTGAAGTGAGTAGTAGATTTTGGGATGGAAGTTTGTTATGAAATTGGGATACAAGAAAGTTTGATGTGAAATTGGGATAGGAGTAAGATCAAAATGGTTAGATAATTTAAGAATTTTCAAGAAATTCTATTATATACATTTTAGGAAATATTTTTTTTGAAAAGAGAAGTATTTTAACAAAATGTGGAGTGAATTTTGTAAATAAGAAGCTAAAAAAATCACAGTTGGGCAATTGTATTAAAAAATAAACCTTAAGTTTAGGTGTCACACAAATTGTATTTATATTTATATCCGGTCACCTTGAAGATCCTAGACGTTAAAAGTTCCTAAGAACTTGTTGGTTATAGATATACTTATTGTATCTGAGGTATAGAGTATGGTATAGGGTATAAAGTCCAAGCTTGCAATTAAAAAATTTAATAAATATAAGCAGTGAATTGCCTTTTGGGACGTCCGATAACAACGAAGGTCCCACTGTGCGCTGTAAGTCTAATGTATTATGTATTGTAACGTCCACTTTGAGATGTAGGTCGGAAATCTGATAATTATTGCTGATTTATGTGAGTCATTTTGTGCCAGCGCTATATCATTTTAACACACTTCTAGTTATATTTCACGACCCACTTCACCATTTAAGCAAGTTATATACCATCATTTCCCCATTAAGATTTAAGATACGGTTTTTTTTTGTCTTTCAGTACTTACTTAAACTCTGTAGTTCGAAGTGTATTAGGGTTTCGACTGAATTGCGTGAGTTTTTAACAATTTCGACGCCTGTTTGATTGTCGTGTATGTGAAAGACGTGATAACCGGCAATGGCGCCATTTTGATTCTTTGGCGGATGCCAGGACATCGTAATGCTATTCGCGGAGACATCCAAAACGGTAAGATTCTGAGGCTTGCTTGGCACTGCAAAAGAAAAGAGAGACAGAGAGAAAATTGTATGAAATGTTGTTAAGTTAAATACTTATATATATGTACTTAAAAGCAAAGCTGTGGAAAGTAGCTTTTGCTTTGGCATACTTTAAGTACTTGAGGACACACAGGCAGACTGTGCATCCTTAACGTTGACAATCATAGAAAACTTTTCGTAGCATACTTTGCGGCGGCGGACGCATAATGACAGCAGAGAAGAGCAGCAGTCGGAAGTTGTTGCTCAACAGAGACCAAAAATATATATACATATAAATAATTTATTAAACAACAAATAAAACTCGCAAAACGGAAAAAACGAAAGAGAACAACAACATAGAGAGGAATGGGAAAGTCAAATAAATTGAAATGAATATTTTGCAAGCAGATGAAACAATTTATATTCAAATGCCACTCACATGAGTATACATGTGTGTGTGTGTGCCTTGCTAAGGAGTTACAAAAAAAAATTATATATTCAATTACGAAAAGGAATGGCGGGGGTGTGTGCGATGCTAGTAGAGCAAGTAACTGGCACAAGTCAAGCGCAACGTAATCGAAGCGCATAAAGAAACGGAAATGCGATTGCGAGCAATTTATTATGGCTGCAATAGTAAGCGGCCCTCACCCCGTTATCTTTCTCTAAGATACACACATACACACACACACACATGAGTGCGCTTATAATCCAGGCAAAGCAAAAGGATGCAGAGCTGCAGCAATAATTTCATTTGGCAGGGCCAAAGGACAACAGTCGACCATGTGTGACGCCCCAAACGAAGTCTGAGAGGGGCTGCAAGGGGTTAGGTGCTATGCTGCTATGTAAGTGGCAAAAAGCACTAAATGGTAATTTATTTTACTAATACAACAAAAGCGAATGGTTATAAAGGGCAAAGGCAAAAACGCTTTGCGTTTGCCAGCAATCAAAAGAACAAATGAGTGACCCGAGGGCGGTCCGAGCACTTGACCTGCCACCGGGCTATGCTCTGCTATGCAAATGCGATAAAGCTTAACAAAACACAATAAAAGGCAACACAAGGCAAGCCAAGACACACACGAAGAGTGTGGCCCATACACACACACACACACACACACACGTCTGTGTGCAAAATAAACAGTCGCTGTCAATGTGCAGAAATTTATACAATTCAATAAATGGCATTTCTCTCTGTCTATTTTTTTTTATATGCTCCACTTTGCCTGCGCTGCTTCCTTTGCAATTGAAAACGGAAATGGAAATGGGAAATGGCCAGGGCTGCTGCTGCTGCAGTTGATAGTGGGGCAAAGGAAAAAGCCAATTTATAGACTCGACTCGCAGCGAATAAAAGCGAATGCTGCTGCGAGGAACCTCGATGGCAAATTGTAGGCCCCGTGCGCGTGGCATTAAAATCAATTAAGCAACAAAGTGCTGCATACACTCAGGCGCCAAAGGATAAATGTCGTCGAGGTGCAGGTTGTTCACGGTGGAGGGGGTCACAAAAGTTAATAGCATTGACAGATGCCAGAGACAGCTGTACATTTCTGGCTGTACATTTTCTTTGTGCACTATCTTAATCTTGTTGGCTCACTCTATCGCTTATTCCCTCTCTTTCACTCTTTCGCTCTCCGACTCTCTTTGGCTCTTTGCGGACCTTAAGTGCTCCTGATTGGTTTTTCCCTTGTAGTTTACATTCATGTGAAGCCGCTTTGTTTGCCGTTAGTTAGCCGTAAATTGATTTTCATGCGCCGCCTCACTTTTTCTGCCCTGGTCTCACATGACTCCTGTCCACCGTCTCCTGCCCACTGACACATTCTAACAGTGATTAAGAGTGTATCCAATTGATTTATGCGCAACTAGTTGAACAGCTAACTATTTTTATACTGGCGCTGTTATTAAATTCCGATTTAATTGATGCCATATGCTTTCGCTAGAGATAAATTGAAAGCATATTAGTTAAATTTCCCGAATTTTAATAAACATATTCTGACTCGTAATATAAGCAAATTAAATCAAAGTAGAACACTTGATTCCCCAATGGAATCATGATATGTGCCTAGTTGGTTGTGCACGTAGGCAGGAATAAGGGGTAACAGTTTCTAGTAGGTCTAAAGGGCGCAGAGACGTTCAGTCGACCTAAAAGAAACGAGGAATCTATATTGCCAATAATCAACTTATGCAGGAATAGCTTATGAGCTTATGAGGTCAGCGTGGGTGAATCATACTAAGGTCGGAATACTTTTGTGATATGGGAGAATTGGCAATCTACTATTATTAGCTTAATCAAGGAAATCGGTTTGTCAAGCTCCATAAATATGCAAAGATTTGTCAAATCGATTTCAATTATTTTCTTAAAGTCGTATTTTTTTGTATAAGCTATTTTGAATAGGTGCCTAGATTCAGTTTGCTGGAAAACCTGCCAGTTCTGCATTCTAAATAAATGAATTATACCCTTCTACTTCCAACTACGAGAGGCTTATCAATCCTCTATTAAAAAGTCGTATAAGAAGGTATTTTAAAAATCTCGAAGTACAGAAGCTAGATGTTCAGATAGTTATATATTACATATAATTATTTTATTATAGTAGTTTAGCTTTTTATAAAATATAAAACAAAGTCTTTCGTATGTCTGCAAAGGTATATAATCTTCGGCACCCCAAAGATAACTCGTTTTACTATAATTACTACAAAATAATAGAAATTCAATTTCTACATGAAAGCCATATTTATCCGATATTTCATATACACATATATATCCTTATATAATATTTCCTAGCTAACTTTTGTTAGCTGTGACTTTGAACTATTTCGACAATGTTTTAGGGCTCCTGCGAAGCGGTTCACTTACTTAAAATGCTGTTAGACATGAACGCACAATCGCTGTTGGCCCTTCCTGTCGAGTTTTGGGGCAACGCGAGCAGAGCTACAAATTAAAAGAAAACAATAGGGGCGCACTATGAACTGCCCGGCGCCAAGCGGAAGAAGCCAAGTGTGAAAAGGCAAAAGAAAAGCTGTGCAAAAAACTGAGGCAAGAAAAAAAAAATTGTGAAAAACAAAACTCAAAGCTGCGCGTGATTATTTTCACAAAGCAAAGGCAAAAGCAGGAAGCAAAATCTTTTTTTAAAAGAGTAGCGCCCGAAAACCAATATAGACGACGTGCTTAAGTTGTTAAGAAAGGCAAACAAAGGCACTGTCAAGAGGGGGAGAGAGAGGTGAGGAGGGCGGAGAGTGAGGATGGTGATAAGATGCCGAAGGGGCTGGAAGGTGCGCGGTGTGTGTGTGTGTGTGTGTGTATGTGTGTGAGTGTAAAGCAAATAGCATTAAGTTGTCTGAGCCGTAAAAAACACTACGCTGAAAATAACGTCAAGAAAACATAATAATTTATTTGAAGCTAAGTGAAACTTGAATACCCTAAAGCAGATACTTATCATGTAATACATGTATGCAAGAAATGATAAACATATTGTTGGCTTTAATAAATTGTAAACTAATTAAAAGTAGAATGTTTTTTCTGCAACAAACACATTCAGTGCATCGTCAGTGTATACTTTTACAGGGTATACAAATAAAACAGGGCTTTTGCTATTGTTACACGTAAGACTTATTTAGTTGTTGTCCTTCGGGTGGTGTTTATTGTTGTTGTTGTTGTCGCTGAAGTTTACGAGCTGCTTTCGGATTTGCCCAGACGTAAAAACTAAACAAAAGAAGACGTGCAAAGCGTAAATAGAGGTAGCCAAAGAGGCGGGGTGGATAGAAAAAGAATGAGAGTGGGAGGTGGGCCACCTGTCACAGACACAGAGGCAAACAAACAATTAAGAGTGTATCGCTGTGTTAAAAGCGACACACACACACACCTACACACACACACACACACACACAGCTTCACATGCAATTTGACATGTGCACGCGTCGTGGCTGGCTGGCTTTCAATGGCGCATCAAAGGCTCCAGCGTTTCAGAGCCTCGCATAAAGGCGCTAAAATTATACGAAATAAAGCCAAAGTAAAAAAAGAAATGAAAAAGAAAAGAAAAGAGGCGCAAGGCTTATGTTGAAGTTAACAGGCACTTTAAAGTTTCAGTTTGTTCTGCTCAAAACTGTTTATTTTTATGACAACATTTACGAAGGGGCTTTTCTACATGGTAAATACAAGTGTTTAGTTAGATCTTCACAATTGAAAAGAAAATATTGATTCTGAAATTTAAAATAGATTTCAAGGCGTAATTTAACTGCATGTCAATTGTCATTTGCTTTGACATGAAAGTAGGTAAACGTGTTTTAAACGGACACTCAAGTGTAAATCTTAATGCAAAGAATATTATAATTTCCGGGTAATATAAATAAAGTGCGTTAATTAAATTGTTGAATGGAAAGTTCATGTCTTGGAAAATTATGCTGGCAATAGCCCGAAGCGTCAAATGTCTTTCATTTATTAATCGCTGCATTTAACACAAATTATTGCCGTTATGTTTTTAGTGTAGGCACAATAAAATTTGCTATGCCTTTCAGCTATTATTCAAGTTGATGTGCCATCTATAAGCACACACACAGGCACAAAAATAAATACATGTTCAACATTTGCCTTACAAATAAACCCTTTTATAATGTTGAACTCGTGTCTGAGGACATTTGCCGGCCACATGTCATTTGTTTGGCTCGTAACTGTAGACGATTCTTGACTGGCCCGACAATGGACACAAATTTGCGAACTTTGACCTCCTTGACATGTGTCCGTTTTGGTCATTAGCTAAGCACATAACAAAGGATCGGCAGGATAAATGGTTTGTCAGCCACTTGGTTAAAGCCAAAGGATATTTTTCAGCTGTAAATAGAGATGGCATTGCTTGGGGGAAGCTTACATTTAGGTTACGTTTTACATTTGCAAGAACGTAAAGGACAGTGTTGCAAATCGTTGGATTTTTATAAAAATCAGTGTTGCAAAATTATCAACAACAATTTTAGCAATGGTGGTAACGTGTTTTAGGTTCTGCCAGTGTTTTAAAGCAACGCATTTAAATTTAAACATAAGTTATAAGTGGGCTATATTTTCAGTTTTAAATTTCCGATTATTAAAGCTCTATAAATTGCTTACAAAGCTCTAGATTAAATAATTTAAACAGATTTTATATTCCGTTTTGTATCACGATTTTCATTTTACACTTCTAACACTAAAAATTCAGCATTGTAACTTTAAATAAATATATTGTGTGTAATAATTTAAAGACATAGAAAATGATGTGGTGTAAGATATGAATATTTATGAAGCTAACAGTGTTAACAACGTTTTAAATACAGTGAAGAAGGTATCTTCACCAATAGCTTGTGAGTGTTAACAACGCTTTAAAGTCGAGAAATGTGTACCAATCTAATGACAATGACTTTGACCAGTTTATCAACACTTTTTAAATGCTTTCAGCTGTCTCATATTTTTAGCTAATTAAGTGTGTGCCACGGTCCGGGTCCACAAACAATTGAGCGACAAATTCAGCGGCGCCGGCTTCTGCCCATCTACCAAAGGTTATCGACAGGAAGCTGCACATGGCCACACCATGCTGCGTGTGGCAGCCAGAGTCTTCCGGTTCGCTTGAGCGATGCTTGAGACGCGTTAACTGTTTTGGGAGTCAGCAGACAGACAGACGTGGCGGCCGCCAGGAGTCAGCCACAAAAGAAGGCATCAATGTCACGTTCAGCATGTCGAGCTGCAGCACTAACAAGGTGTTTATGACTCCGAACAGAGTACACACAACACACGCACACACACATACACCCATGCCAGGCAGACAAAAGGCGTCCGCCTACGAGAGACTTTCAAGTGCAAAAAAAAGGCAGCCAACACATGAGATTGGGGCTGGGATTTGGGCGTTTGGAGCTGCGGCTGAATGCCTAGCATTCAGGGTTGTTGTACTGTTGTTGTTGCTCTTGTTGTCTGGCGTACAAATGTACATGTTGAAATGCAGTTAGGCGGAAGTTGTCGCCCCGGCAGCCAGTTTTTTTTTTTTTTTTTTTTTTTGGGTGCCCGTAAGGGATCTGGACTTGGGGGTGATAAAAAAGGTTATTTGTTGATATGCAGATGGTTTTCTATTGTGTTCAAGCATATCAAAAGCAGGCAGGCTGAAGTTTCATAAATTAACACACAACAATACATGCGATAAGTAGGCAACAATTTATATACCCTGTTCTTAAAACGCCAATGTATATGGGTAGACTTCATTTAAGCTGACGATAGCAATTATGCTTTGAATATTTGATTATATTATCTAAACTGTTTTCTGTTTTAGCTTTTAAATCATTTAAATATTTTATAGTAATTGTTTTGATAAAATAAAACTTTTGGATTATTCGAGCTCTTTATTTCATGTCTTAATAAAGTAAAACAAATTCAGATATACTTTTCCATACCAAGATATATATTTAAATGAATAATAGAAGCCTAGTATATTAGAAAAAATAAATCACTAAGAGATCGATCTTAGAGTTTTACTCATTTCAAATTAAGTTTTCGTTTATGATGATTATTAATTAAAATTGTTTGAAATTTAATCAAAAGAAAAACTTAACAGAGTAGCGTGAAATCGAAAATGCAATGTTTAAACGTGTTTTGGTTTTGGTTTTGCAAAGCGAAAATGTGTTTGCAGCATGAAAAGCGCAGCTACGCACAAGTGTGTGTGCGAGAGAAAGGGAAAATGAGAGGAAAAGAGTTAGATCTAGATTGAGCGATAGATAAGCAGAGTCAAGGCACAGACAAGGACCTGACTTATCAGCTGCAACGACGACGCCTTGAGCACGTGCCTGTTGGGTATTCAAGGCTTTTTTGCACGTACTGTCATAGGCCATGCAGAGCATGTGTGTGTGTGTGCGTTTGATGTGTGTGTGGGTGGCCATGTCGCAAATTAAAATCAAGACAGCAGCTAGCAAAATGATTGATGGCTGTTTTTGCCAAATGACTTCCAGGCACCAGGCAGCAGGAGCAGAGAGAAGGAGCAGCAAGGAGAAGTGAAAGAAGTAAAAGCTGAAGCTAAACAAGTTCAATGATTTATGCTTTTTCTTAGTTTTGTGTTTGAAATTTTATGCTGGGCTACTAAATGATTGTTTTCTCCAGCTGCTTCCACCACTATTTTGCACTTTTAATGTATTTTTTGACAAGTCATGTTCATAACTCAGTGTCCTGTAAAATTTCTACAAGTGACGCCCACAGACAAACGCATACACTAACACACATTATATATCTATATGTATATGTATATACGCTGAAAGTTTAACTGCAAAGTTGAAGTGCAAAGTTTGCTTTGGCCGCCTTTTAAGTTATTTTGAGCTTACACTCGGACTTTGTTGTGCGGGTGCGTGGGTGCGTATTTGTGTGTATGTGTTTATTTTTGTTTATTTCTTGCCAGGCAAATCATTTGTCAAAAAACGTTGCAAAACTTTGGCTAGCTGGCTTGCTGTTGACATGCCAAAAGTTACGTCAATTTGTATTAGCCAAGTTTACGCCTGGACAAGAAACTTCAAGTGGCCAAAACTGTGATTTAAGCCAGCGCTCGATGACATACCAAAAATATATAACTTAAAATCTATTTACCAGCTAAACTGGGTATGGGGCGTGCTTCTTTGTAACTAGCTTAACAAAAAATATATTTTTTTGTATTTATCTTTAGGCCAACTTTAGTTAAATAAAAGCTTCAAGAGGCGTAGTTTTTAGTTGGAATTTTACCTATGACAGTTACATATAGCACCTCGCCGAGAAGTAATTATCTTAATTCTGCCCCAAAGAGTCGAGCTTCGGGAAAACTTTTGTCAACTGTTGTTTGTCATTATGCCGTCAACAGGCTGCATCTGACAGATACTTTTATGCATTTAATTGCAAACGGAGTGGGGATTCCACCACGAGGCACTGCATGTTGCCAGTTGCCAGTTGCAAGTTGCCGCTTGCAAGTTGCGAGTAAAGCAATTTCAATTTCATGCCACTCGACGCTGTTCAAGTGCCACTGCGCGTTGCGAGCGACAGATAGCTCTGAGAAGGAGCGATAACAGGGGAAGGGGACCATCTGTAGACAGGCACTTGATGAGCTGCACTTTTCAGCTATAGCCGAAATTGTGACGGCAACTCCCCGCTCTCGATTCAGCGGCGTCTTGAAATGAATTAACACAAAAATTAACTCAACACCAGAAAGGGAGAAGGGAGTTAGGGGACGGCGTTGGGAGGGAGTGTAGGGCCATGTGCTGAACAAAAGTTGTGAAAAACAATTAATTAAACTAATGACTTGATAGAAATTTACGGGGGCAGCGTGCGAAGACAGCGGGGAAGGGCAAGTGAATTGTGAAAAGCTTATTTTGCTTTGCGTTATTCTTTCTAATTTTTTTTTGTATTTCAACTATTTGCTTGTTTTTTAATGGAACGCTTTAGTGGTAGGGATTTGCCAGGGAGGAAGTAGTGTAGGTACGATATCATAATAAGCAGTTATATCATTACAAAGTAGAAGATACTTTAGATATTCACTTCACTTTTATTCTTGTGTCATAAATTCTGAAAATGTTAACATTTGTGTGAAGAAAGTCTTTTATAAATATACTGCGTACAGAGTAAATCTTACTCGATTAATCCATAGTATTATGAAAAAAGTTCTTGAATAGCTTGTATATTTTATAAGTATTTGCATAACTGGATAACGTTAAGTCGAGCTAATAAAGCTAAAATTAAAGTTCTTTTCAACTTCTATAATATGTGTTTATTGATATTATTTCATTTTATGTAAATTATTATATTTTAATTAAAATAAGTTGTAATCCATTAAAACAACTTGCAATTGACTGCTTTAATGCACTGTATCATAGCTTGAAATTATCAAGAAATTCCCTAGAAATGTCATTAGGCATTTTGTTATTCAACCTATACTATATATATGGCGCTCAACTGAATAACAAATGAATTGGTTTGACTGCAATAATAATTAGCGCTTAGAGTACTTTTCAGTCGTCAACTGCTCAATTTGCTTATTGCGTCGTCTTCGATGTCGTTTTTGTTGTTTTTGCTTTCTGTCTTTCTATCCGTTTGTTAAGTAATTTGCATAAAATTCTCTACAAGATTTCTTGCCTGCATTTAAAAATGACAGATCAATTCAAGGTCCATGGAAAAAGTTACCCATACAATTTAGTTAAAATATATTATATATAATATTTATTTATAGTGCTATTTTTCAATCCTCTTGTAACTTAGTAGTTCATTATTTATCTGCCTTGCTAGGTAAATTGGTTAGCTAAGTGGCCAAGTCATTAGGGCCTGTAAAAGAGAAGTTCTCAGTTTATTGTAAATTTTAATGTCTTAGTCGAGGTCGATCAACTGGGTTATTAGTATGTAACCATAATCTATATGCAATAATATATATAATTATGTAGTACGGTTCTCGGTAGAAGAGTTGCTTAAGTGACAAAGTCATTTGGGCAATTAAGAATTGAAAATTAGCATTCGAGTCCCAGGCAGGGTATGTAAGTAGTGATGTCTTAGCCAACTCGCTAATACTCTTTAAAGGTGGATTTAATCATTTTAGACACAAGTAACAATAATATTAAAAATATGCTATAACGAATTCAATTTTTATAAGAAGTAAATAATATAAGAAAGAATTTATAATAATACATTATTATATGATTATTATTTTAAAACGTTTCTTATAACTGTGAAAATAATAGACTGTTATTTATTTTAAAATTATATAAATATATATATAATATATTAATATTATAATATAATATTGACATTATAAAAATCGAATACTCGTAGTATGAAATAATACAAAATTTGGATTTTCAGCAGAATAGTTTCCCACTTGCATATTGCTTAATTGAATTAAAATCATTTCAATTCAAGTTGAGGGTAATTTTTACCACTTTGACCAAGTGAGTCGTGAAATATATTATTGGATCAATCTTTGAATTTCTTTGCTCTGCCATAAGTATGCCATTTGGGGTTATTTTTTTTTGATTTGCATTCGGACAGAAATGCTGAAAGCAAGTGCGAAACTAAATGTATTTTAATAGAAGTTTTGCGTGTCGCCACCAAATCACGGAGAAAGCAGCAGCCACACCCAGCCGCCCCTATTGGGCAGTCGTCCCTACAATTTGCCAGCTGTCAGTCGGTTGCTCTCAATATATTATATGTATATACATATACATAACTAGCAAAATGCAGGCCAACACGCAAAAATGCAAATTGCACATACGCTACGTGGGCCCCATCCACCCCCTTCTGTGTTGAGTGGGTGGATGGGTGTGCTATTGTTGTGTTGGGTGGTGTTACAATAAAATGCAAGACAACGCGGCTAGCTTGTCAGCGGCTAGAATTTAAAGCCGGGCCATAAAGATAGCGCGCAGTTAGAGCTTAACAATAAATACCAAATAATTGTGGGCCATAAAAGTTAAGTTGTTAATTGCTCTGTTTGCTTTCAGCCCCGTCGCCGAGCATTGCCGGGCATCGCGTGTGGCGTTGATTTCAATGAAAGCTCTGACGAGCTGCCAACCGCTTGCTGTTGTTGTTATTTTACTGTTGTTGGCGTTGTTGTTGTTATGGGTGTCAATTCTCGGGCATTTTTCATTAAACGTGGCCCAAAAAACTTGGCCTGCAAAAACAGTGTTAAATAATTCATTCGCCAAAGCTGAAAGTTTTTGCGTGAGAATTTGGCCATATTACACGTTAACACAGCGCAGTGGGGGCAGTTTTGGAGGGGGTGATTAAGGGAGGCTATACGCCGACAATGCTGCGTGTTAAACCGGAAATGAAAAGTCTGTTAATTGCCTTGAAGTATGCAAAGTATTGCCACAGTTGTTGTTATTCTCGTTGTTATTGAGTCTATCGATAATAACTGAGCAACTGCCTGGTTGTCGACTATCTTTACTTCGTTTTCCCACCCCCGATCAAACTAAGTTTTTAGCAGTGCCAATGAACTGGTAGTGGCCGGAAGCGAACCCACTATAATGGAAAAGTCTTGTACAGTAAGTATCCATCGAATGCAATTTATGTTTCTTTAATGAGTTATTGGGCCGTTCTTTTGGCGTTCAAAGAAAAAACAGGACTTAACTTGGGCTAAGTGCTTTGGGCTGTTGGGCGCTTTGAATGCTTTTTAAGTCCTGCAAAAATGCTCAATTAAATAAAGTTGAGGCTATTAATAACAAATTAATGATTGAAATAAAATGCGAAACTAAACGAGCAGTAGCTGGCTTGATAAAATTCACTACGATCTTGACTCATAAATTTGAGTTCTACAATTGAAGAATTGTAAATCTCATTTATATGTCAAATTATAACGAAAATGCCATCAAACACGAAAATTTGTTCAGTGACAAAGTAATGGCTGTTTGAAATATGGGCGCTATAAATCCAAGAGCTTTCCATATTAATTTGATTTCAAAAATTTGACATAGCTTTAAAACAGAGGGGAGTTATGTACATAGTAAACGCATTTTGATGAATTTCATGAATAATGTTTTATTTTTTGTTTTGCTTTTAGATACTTTCGGCATTTCCTTGTTGGTAAATTTTTATTGCAGTAGCTACTTACGTCATGTATAACATTCTTTATAGTTTATATAGTAAACGGTTTAGGTATATTGACAAGTTAAATAATTTGTTCCTGATTCAATCGTGAAATGTACCGCATTTCATTTAAATGCAATATAAGTTGTCATAGTTAGTAATCTCATTATCTCATTGTATGTGATAAGCGATCAGTGTACAGTGACCGAATGAGTCAACAGCAGCCTTTTGTAAACAAAATTGATCATTCTGATCTGGAATCAGCTCTCGTATGACTCATATATTGCATTGGCATAAATGGAAAATTGTTGTTAAAAAAGATATTTGCAACTAATTACCATAACTGTCATCGACGGCCGCATAGGGGGGCGTGGCATCGCCACTCAGGCCAGTTGAGTCCATGGTGTCCCCGGCAACGGCAACGGCATTGGCAAAGGCCAGTGTGGTGGCTGGAATGGAAGGCGGCTGATCCTGCTGCTCAATGGAAGTGGGCGCCGTGGCCTGCGGTGCGGTGGGGCTGTGCGTGGCTAATTTAAATTCAGTCTCAAGTGTTTCCCAGCCAGAACCGGCAGCCGCCTCCGCATTGACTAGATCCAAGACATTACGCAGCGTGCTGCTGCTCTCCGGCGGCAGCTCTGTGGTTTGAGTGGTGTGCGTGGTGCGGGTGGTGCCACTGCTGCTGGCTGTCACAGTGACTGCAGCGGGCGTGACTGTGCTGGGCAGCGCAGTTGCACAGTGGTGCTGGACAATGCTGCTGAAGAGCAATAGCTGCAGCAGGGCGCGCAGTGCCACAGGCAGCTGCAGTGGGCGTGGCATTGTTCTGGCTCTAGCTACAAGTTTTGCTATTCGCTTTTGTTGTGCGTTTTATTGCTTTTGTGCTTGTTTTGTCCCACTGTGCGCCTTACTTTAGGCAGCAGTCAAGGCTTGTGCTATTGTTGTTTCAGCTGCTGTTTGTTTTAATTGTTTTCTTTTCTTACAACATTTTGTGCAAATTTAGCTATTGTTTTGTTTAGTTTTGTGCGTACTTAGATTTTATTTGTATTTATTTAGCTACAGTTTTTAATTTGCTTAAATGATTTCCATATTTGCACTGTCAAAAGAATATTGTTAAAACAAATAAATAAAATATTGACTAAATGTTGTTGTTGTTCGTTGTTGCATTGTTTTTGCTAGTTTTGTTGTCGCTTGTAAATACTTTTTGTGATACGAACAAACAAAATATAAAACCCAACAAAAAATAATATAAAAATCCACTCGCTGTCACTTTTTATGATAATTTATTGCATCTTTTTCCCGTTTCGATACTGGCATTGTTTTTGTGTTCTCTTTTGGCCGCCCTTTGTTTTTTAGCGCTTTCTTTTGCACTCTTCTGCGCAGAGTTCAATGCGGTTCAATCTTCAAAACACTGGGGCGTGGCTCCGTGGCTGCATAAAAGGACAGTGTACACATTGCACACCATATAAATAAAAATTATAAATGTGCCCATATAGAAAATATAAATATATATTCATATATACTTATATACATATATAAATTGACGAACCTAAGCGTCAGCGACTCCCCGTTGACATATGTGCAACAGCTGGTCGGTTTATGCTTCATGCTTCATTCCGCAGTACAAAAACCGCAAGAAAGCTCAGTGCTTTAAAAAGCAGTCGGCTATAGGCGACAGAAGTGTGCGGTACCAAGCGTGGATATTTTCAGTGCTTATAAAGATACCCTTAATGTGATTCGTACTCAAAGCACAATCAAAATCGCTTGAAACAGATGGGCAAATAGATTTTCCCTTCGTTTGAATGTAGACACAAATACATGATTTTGGTTAATTCCACGAAAAAGAAAAGCAAGTGTATTATTATTATATTGGAAATTCACGCTTGCCGATCAAAAATTAAATAACAAATTAAATTGGAATATTAAGCTCCAGCATATGTTTACCAAACCAGCTACTCTATTAGCACATCTGTTTTTCACAATTAGTGTAGCAGAGACATGTGTAAAAGCAGAAGAATAGCGCTAAAAGTGGAATCCTGTTGGATGTCTATCCATCTGCCAATCCAACTGGATAATTAGCCAACTACGAATAGGCTAAGCCAAAAACTGTCAATCACACATCATATGGACTTTAGTAACTAATATGCCCGAGTATAATTGCAGTGCAAGCAACAGAAAAACTGATTATGGCCAGGCAGAAGAGAGCAGTTGAGCGGTTGGGGAGTGAGGCGGCGGGCTTGGACTGCCTGTACAAAGTGCAAATTACAGTGCGCTCGTGCTGATTCATGGAGAGCTGCTTCGGCACGCCATGTGCTTGGGGTAAAGTGTTGCTCGTGACTGTTGAGCAGCCGGTGCTAATTAGCAGATCATCAAACTGCAGCCGCATGCAAAAAATACAATAAACAAGTAAGAAGGTTCTAGTCGAGACCGCCCGACTAGGAGATACTCTGAAGCCTGCGATCTGTCTTTACGAACATTTCAACCTCGCTGCACTCATACAAACCAATTCGCAAATCTGTAGTATTTGATTTATGGTTTATTGATATTGGGGGCGATTGGGGAGGGGTATCCAAAATCCAGAGGTATTAAAATCTGCGTATGCGTTACGCAAACATATTGGTGGCTCTAGCTCTTGTAGTTTAGGAGATATGCCAAAAACCGGGTAAAAAAACGACAAATATCGATAATAAGAAAACGGAAAGGATTATCGATCATTTGAAATAAAATTGATCTGCGTTTGGTATATACGAACTGCAGTCACGATCAGCTTTCTAGCTTTTGTAGTCTCTGAAATCGACGCGTTCGTGATGCTGATCAAATATATATATACTTTATGGGATGGGAAATGCTTTCTTTTGTCTGTTACATACATTTTCAGAAAACCATTATACCCTTTTTTTAACCATTTTCAATGGGTTCAGGGTATAAAAAGAGAAGAAAGGAAAAAGCAACCGATCCCAGAAGGGGACTGATTACTCCGAACTATAATAATAACAATAAAAACTAATATTAGAATAACAAAATTGTGGCACATAAAATATTCAGACAAACGGACAGAAAGACAGTGCATAAAAAGAGATGGATATATGTTCGTAATAATATACAGCAGATAGGCCAATAAAACGATATTGGAAAACGAGTTGACGACAACGGAACGTACTGCTCGGAAAATTGGTCAATCAAACGACAACTGTTGGGCATTTATGAGAGCGGGCGTTGACGGAGGCGAAGTCGATAAGTAGGCAAAGCTCATAAAAAAATACATGTAAGTGCTCTAGTGTAGAGCTTGCTGCACTTGCAGATACTCTGTAGACAGCACTTAAATGTAACCTTGTATTTTTATTTTTTAATTTTTTTGGCAAAAATATGCTGTCTGCGCATACATAAAAATTTAAATTCTGTTGAAAATTGTGTAATATATTTTGAAGCTGATTTTAAATTGATCGTGAATTGAAGGAAAATATCAAAAAGAAATTTAATCTCTTGTTAGTCTCCCTCAGATTGGCAATCGGATACAGCATTATTTGAACATTCGAGGGTCGGTCAAGCCGGCTTCTGTATTTTTTAATACATTTGTACTACTTCATTATACAATTTTTACACATTTTCAATACGTATAGGATGCCCTATATATACATACATATAACCCATCTATATTTATTATATAAAAGCAATAAACCATAATAATATTCTAATACTGCTGAGACATCGGTCTGCATCAAAATTTGATGAACATAACGGAAGGGGGTCGGTAACTTTTTAGGGGCCAATTTGGACAATTTGACTATTCCGCCGCATGACGATTGCAAATGTAATTGAAAAATCGGCCACTGTTCGCTATCAAGTGCAGCAAACGAACGATACGCATGGGGCAAACACATATCTAACTTTGCGTATGTGACCCACAAACATACATACATACGCACACATTTCAAATCGTGACGTGACGACTTTTTTATGGTCGTTGGCCGTTTGCCGAGATAAGCTCCATTATGCTTGTCATAAATAATAATAATAATAAGCGACCTTTATGCATGTGCGTGTGTGATTGATAAAAAGTGAACATGTTATCGTTTTGCCAGGTAACTAAATTTATGGCTGCCCCTTTGGCCCTGTTTGTAAACGGAAGTGGAAGCACTTGAACCCAAACACATATAGTAGGGCAAACGGGCCTAAGCTGATTTCATATTGTATACGCTATACGAAACATAACGAAAACTTTATAGAGGCAGCTCACCAGCTGGAAGATATGTGTGGGCGGATCTCTGGCAACTGTCAGCATATGAAAGTATGCTAAAGTGTCTCAAGTGTCAATAAAAATCATCTAATTGGGCACTCAAGAGACTGAAACGATATGCCAGCTAGTTGAGCTTATATTATAGGGCAAAATAGAAAGAATAGTTGTGTATGAGCGCCTAAAAATAGCCTGATATGCATAATAATATGATTTAAGTTGCAAAACAATGTTTTTTTTTTAACACAAAACATATATTTTGTTGCGTTTATCATCAGTTATTACAATTAAAATGTCTATCAAAATAAAGTATGTAATTGGTTAAAATAGGTTTTCATACAACAACACAATTTTAGATCTGATCGTTCCTATTGGAGACATGTTATATATTAAACTGATTTTATTTCCCATGTGTTGGTCGTAATTGGTAAGTTTTGTACTGATATCTATTAAAATTACTGTTTGTTGGAGTGTTAGAAACATGGTAAATCATCTAGTTGCGAGTTTTTTTTAATTATTTAAAAAAATACAAATATTTTTTTAAGAAAATTAAAATGTTTGCAGATTCTATGAGAGCTATATATAGCGGTCCGATGTTGATTTGATTAATTTACATTTAATAAGCATACTTCAGATTGTAATTGCCGACTTTGGTTCATATATCTCTAAAGATTTCATCCAAAAACTTAATTTTTAACAGATTGTTCCTATAGCAGCTATAAGATATAGTGACCCACTTAAACATATATAATTCTCGTAGCCAAAATAATCATGAATTCATCAGAATTTCATTAAGATATCTTCAAAAGCGACTGAGTGCTTACACACAGCTAGACCTAATGCATTTTCAATAGTCTGCCCCGTTTGCTAAGCACCCATTCGATGGCTCTAATAAGCGTGAGACTGTTTGATAACCCACATATTACCGCCACTTTCCAAAAGTCTAAATCAAATATACTCATACACACTCACTCTTCCTTCCTATGCATACAACACCTGGGAATGTTTGTTTATTTATTGATGTTTTTTTCGTGCTCCCCCAATTCAAGCCGGCGGTTTTTATGAATGGCTCGGGGCAAACAATAGTGGGCTTATAGTATATGTGGTATATGTATATCAAAAAATTGTCTGTTTGTTGTTTTTAGCAACTCGTCGAATTGGTGTTAATTTGTAAGGAAAATAAACGAAGAACACCCCCCAAACGGACGGGCAGGGCAGGCAGAGTTCCATGGCTAAGGTCAGTGCACTGGGGGAATATGCGAAGATGCGCATGCACATGGGGCAAGCCCAGGACGCAGGATATGCGAAAAATCAATAGAGCCGGGCTGAGCATTTAGTGCACGTGGTGCCCAGACTGCTGCACAAGCGAGACACCAAAAACGAATCAAAACGAACGGGCACACAGAGTATCTTCTGTCGACTGTTGACTGAAATTGTGTCACTTAACTGTGCCCAAAGAACTCAACATGGTGCTTATCATAATATAGGTATATATATATCTATTTGTATTCGCGTTCTTTTGCTAAATATGCTAAATTATGGCGTCGTTGTAAAAGAGAGCGAAAGAGTGGGGGAGAGGCGTAGAGCGGGACACAACATAAAGCTGGGCTTCTTGAATGCTATAGAAAACATACGGCGCGGCAGAATGTCAACAAAACTCAACGAGCGCTGTGAGATTTGAACCCTGGCTCTCTTTTACTCCCTCGCTCTCTCTCTCTCTCTCTCTCTCTCTATCTCTCTCTCTCTCTCTCCTTCACTATTACATGTGACTCTCTCATTGCGTGCTGCGCTCTCACGACTCGTTTTGAGCGAATTTGCCTGGCCTTTGGGTTGCGTTCTGCTTTTTTATTGATTTCTTGAAAGGTACACAAAATGCGAATAACAACAACAACAACACCAACAACAAAAGCAACGCGACGAACAAAGGCAACAACAACAACAACAAGATTAATGGGCGCACTATTGGGCACTTTATTTTTCTTTTAATTTCTCAATTTATATGTATTATTTATATTCCGGCACACACACTTTTATTGTCATATTTTTTTTGATGTGCCACTGAGCTTTAAATTCTTGGGCGCTTTTAGCTGTGGCACATATTTCAAAGCACATACATATATATAGGAATATATTTCCTTATTGTTTTGGCGTTTTGGAATTCAAATATCCATAGTTCTCATATATATTTACACACACATTTGATTAATCAGTTTATATTTCACAATATAGTAGTTGTATGCTTTATATTCCAATTGTGTCCAAAATTTGTTCGCTGTTGACGAAAAAAGGCGGCTGCTGCGCAGAGAATTTTTCAGGCGTATTGCACGAAATTTTCGCATGTATATTTTATACATTTGTCTTACACTAAGCAGCCGGGTTTAGTTTTTTGTTAATTCGTTGCAGTGGTCAGCAAAATGCGTTTTCTTTGTATGCATTTCATTGAAAATTTTATTGAATTTTTTGGAATATTAATTTTTGCCTCTTTCTGCATGGGCCACAATCAGAAAAACTATAGCGCAACGAGACGGCGGCCACAGCGACGGCGACTATGATGACAGAGACAAACACACACGGGCGACTGCTTCAACTGTCAGATACATTCGCCGTCCGTTGGCTTGGACGAATTCGCCGCGGTGCGGCATATGCGGCAGCTGCTATTGCTGCTGCTGCTGCTGTGAGTAAGAGAGCGAGAGCGAGCGCGCGTCTGTTTGTTGTGTGTGTGTGTGTGCGAGCGACTCGCCAACTAAACAAAATGCGAGTGCAAAAGGGAAATTGTGTCGTTAGGGAATTTTCATTTTGGGCGCGCATTTGAATTGTGGGACATTTGCTGCTCGTTGATATGGATAGCAATTACTTGTAACTTATTTGTGGTATTTTTACTGTTTGAACCTACTGGTAATTTCGCAATAATATTAAATTAATTTGTTGGTTGATTAGCTATTAACTGGCCATTAACAAGCTGCATCAGCGATAAGCAATGTGCGTAATAAGTTGATATATCAACAGACACCGATAAAGCTTATCAGTTGCTATGCTACTTCAAAAAATTAAATGAATGAAGTAAAATGCAAGCATTGTTGACTAGGAAATGCTGATTCATTCCAACGTAGTGTATAACTTATTTTAACTGCCCACATTTATAAGAAATATTTGTATTTTTAATTAAATAGCCTACGTATAGCCTTGTGTATATAAACTATACATTTTCCTGTTATATAGTCTGCTTCAAGTGCTTAAAAGTCACTTATCATCAATTCTGTCCCCCTCAGCTCGTTTATGTGAACAATAACTAAAGGGCTGCCTAACTGTCTGCTTATTGCCCATTTGGTTTGCCTTTCTAAACTTCATTGTCATTGGTGTAAGTGTAACACAACCTGCCACAATTTTCGACCATTTAGTGAGCCCTACCACAAAAGATACATCATTAGGCATTATGTTAAAATTACCTGCCTATGCATAAAACCACTTGAAAACTCATTACAAAAGCGCCACAGCAACGCTTACATAACACTCACACACACACACGCACACATATATTATTCGAGTGTGGGCAAAAAGGTGGCTCAGACTGTTAAAACAGTTTGCACCATCGGCCACAAAAGTAGGCGCTGCAAAAGTTGCCACAAGGGCGTTAAAGCACTTAGATTTATGTCGCCCGATATACACGCACACACACATACATACATGTTCATGCACACACATACTTGCATACACACAAACACACATACAAACATAGTCACGACTTTGACTCGTTTTATGCATTTAATAAAAACTTTCACTTCAGCTTTTCGCATTTTCCGCCGCGCATTCCCTCTTCCTTTGCGCTGCATGAAAACTTTTGCGCCTGCATTGAAGCTAAGTACTTAAAAAGCAATTTCCATGCGGGCCGCAGCATAAAAAAAGGGCTGCTGCGTGCCACAGCCACGCCCAAATATTAATGAAATGATTCGAGTGGAGTTATGCTTATGCTTGAATCTGCTTAACTTTTTATTCCAGATTTTCATTTCCATTTTTCTCGTTTTTTTTATATTTTTATTTGCTTATATTTTTTGTGGCTTATTAAAAAGTTGAAATCTGTTTTGAGGTGTTGCGGCCGCTGGCAGTGGCCTATTTGTTGTGTGTATGTGTTTGTATAGGTTGGGGGCAAGTATGAAAAAATCATAAAACCCATCAAAATAATGTTAATTCATTAAGTGGCCGTAACTTGCTCGGGTGCCCAAGTGTAGGCTATAAAAATTTAACGCACAAAAGGCAACCGCAATAGCAGCAGCAATGGCAGCAACAGCAGCAGCATGGGGAGCAGGAGCTACATCATCGAAAGGATCTAAAGGAGCCGTTAAGCTGGCAGTTGGCAGAACTGTTGGCGCCTTAGGTTAACTTTAGCTTTTGCCGAGAACATGAATGATTTTTATTTAGATTTTATGGGTTCTTGTTGCGGACTGTGGAGGAGAGGCCCTGGTAATTAGAGCCAGGTTTATGCCCTGCCAGCCAGGTGTATATCATGCCATGCAGCAGCAGCAGCAGCAGCAACAACAATGGTTAACAATAAACTCGAAAATTATGTGAATGAGTTTCTTAACTTATTTTCGACTCTGCAACTGTGTGGCAAGGAAACAAAAAATATAAAAAAAAGTTGCCCCAGTCGGTTTAGGCTCTCAAGATTTATATCTGGCACATGGCAGGCAGCAGGTGGCAGGGGTACAGGGTACGGGGTTAGGGGGTAGGGTGGTATAGGGGTAGGGGGGCAGTCAAGCAAGCAGTCAGACCACCAAGGAGCAAAACAAACAAAAAGCGAAACGAAACGAAACAAACAAGCAAAGTTAAATGAACAACTTTTGTGCATTATTTATCTGCAAAGTGAAAACATGAGCACTAAGAACAAATACGATCATTATTGCTCAAAAGTGATGACTATGCGATACCCTATAATCATTTTTAGCTGTTTATACCGTTAAGACTTGTCTTGTTTGTAATTAAGTTCGCAGCAAAGTTCCTTAGCAAGATAGTAAATTTGGAATGAGCTTGGCTTCAAGTTGTGCTTCTTAGTCGAAAAAACCAATCTGAACTTTTAAATTTAAAATTATGTTCCAGGCAGTTTTTGAATTTTAGATTATATTGGATATTCCAAAACCTTGGTTGAAGCAAAATATTGTTTACTTTTAAAAAGTAATGTTTATTTTTAATAAATCTTACAGTAAATATTTCAAACTAAATGAAATTTGCTAGCCCATAAAAAAAAGAACTTGAGCCAATTTTTATCTACTTCAATTCTGGCTTTTTGTTCGAAAATCGCGGAAGCTATGATTATAGCAATATGCCGGCTTCAAGCCAATTGTGTGCAGGGTATTGCGCAATCATAACCGCAATACTGCGGCATAATGGCGGCCCAGACGTAGCCAACAGCCTGCCAGCAGATGAAACGGCGCTGCCCCTTGGTTTCGCCTCGCTTCACCGACGCTCTCTGACTGATTATGAGCTTTTGTGTATATAGGCATGTGTGTTTGTGTGTATTTGGTAGTCACTCATTTAATATTTTATGACTTATCTCTTTTCTATTAAGATATTTTAATGCACAAGCGAAAAATGTGAAGAGCAAACCACAGGGCATAGCTCAGCCTCATTCTGAGCTTTAGCCCATAAAATCTAATAAACATAAGTCAGTGCTTGTCATGCACGTGTGTGCGAGTGTGTGCGTGTGTAGGTATTGTATATTGTTGTGGTTTTGGTATTTTATGGGGCGGCTCCTTAAGGTCTCTGCGCCTCAACATGCTCAACTTCTTTGGCTTTTATTGATACGCTGCTAAAATTTACAACTTTAGAAGAAGGAGAGAGAGAGAGAGAGAGAGCGAGAGGGGAGGCGTGTCGAGGGCGGCCCCGCAGGCTGCGATTTTTAATATGCATTAAAATTAATAAGAACACGTGTCGTGCTCAGACGTCGCACTTCTCTTCAGCAAGCAAACGCTGCTGTCGTCTTCATAATTCCATTTTATCGCGCACAAATTTTTATAGCAGCGCCGCAGGCGTCGATTTCAAATAATGCCACCTCCTGCGTATAGTCCTGCGTATGGCGTATCCTTTGCCTCGCTCGCTCGTTCGCAATAACGCGCCAGATTCATCGTTGATTTTGGCGCCATTTTGTTGGCCTGTTAATTTTATGCTCACGAGATAAGAAATTGCGACAAAAACGCTGGAAAATTGCTGTGCAAAATGCTCGAAGGTAGGCGCCATCTCTCCCATTTAAGAATACGCAATTTCGCATTGTGCCCGCTGATAAATGACAAAAATATAACATTTCATTTTTTGAGCTCCTTTTATCCCTTTTATTTTTTCGTTGGTGCTCCAAATCAGCCGAGGAATAACATATGTGTGGGATGTGTGGGCTTATCGAATTCTTAGGCAATAAACAGTTTGTTTAAATGAGTCGGTTTGGAAACATTTTTTGAAACCACTATAGCAACTAAATTAAATGATTAACTTCTACACTAAAACTATGTTCGTTATAACATTTTTAAGGATCTAATAAGACCATTGAAATAAATATACGAACCAAAGCGTAAGTCTGTAGCTTTTGGTTTACGGTTTTTTTTTGGTTTTTTATTTTGTTATTTGGGGCAATTGGGGGTGGTGTCCAAAATCTGTGTCTGATTTACATGAAAATAACACTCTATCTCTTATAGTTTCCGAGTTATGGTAATAAAACCAAAGGTAAAAATATATTTTTATTGATAGTAATGTAACCGGGTAAGATATCGAAAAAAAACGTATTCTAGTTTTGTGTATTGATTAGGAGAATCTAAAGTCGAAATTTTTAGGTCTCTAGTTTTTGTAATTTTTGTTGGCTAGAACATATCTCCTGGAGAATACATTTATGCCAGTGCGAAATGAAAAGGATCCAAATACTTTGTCGGTCCGATTATCTCAAATATACGCAAAGACACTTTGTATTACCTTAAACTAAATCCTAGTTAAAATCCTTGGACATAGTATGACATATGCTACACAATTGTTCTCGATTTACCTTGAAGTTTCGTAGTTTTTGGCCAAATACGTTTCCATTGTGCTTGTCCATTTAAATCGCATGTCCTCGGGTCAAGTAATTGCAACGGGCTCAATAATTCAATTGCACTGTGCTCGGGTCAGCAGAGAACATATAATTTGAGGTGCAGTCGGGACTCCAAGCAAGCATGCAGATGTGTTTGGGGCCGAAGGCTTCCTGATCTGAGTGAGGCTCGATAATATTGCATTTGCCGATGCCTGAAGCCATCTCTTTGGTTAATGCCATATTTGTGCAGTTAGGCTTTTAGTCGCCTTTGACCAGCGTTGGCTTTGACTCGACGATTAATTGAAACTCACAAATGTTGTGTACTTTGAAAGCTGTCAAGGGCCCTTCACAGTTGGATGAGTCGATTGTGATACGGCTAATAGTTGTGTTAATAACATCATGAGCAACATTAAATACCAAACGGTGTTTTAGGTGTTTTGCGATTTCATTGCAAAGTGTGAACGCATAAAGTGAAACATTATCTCACTCTTGAATTAAAGCTTATTCGATTAAGCCCTGGTAATTGGTTTACCTGTTTATTTATATGTTTTATTGGCAAAGTTTTATCTATATCGGTATACTTTATATATATTATATAATTATAATAATATCATTTAATTTATATTATATATATTGTATAGCTGACATAGGGACAATCAAATAAATATAAAAATATAAAATAAATTAAATTAATTAATTTAATTAAATATAAAAATTACCCATTAAGTTTTGTTTAATCTTTCCCCAACTATTTCAAAATATTTTTCTCAGCATTGCTATATTCCGTTATAGCTGTCAAAGAATTCATTTGAATTAAGATGTCCAAGAGCGTATTAATATTCCGCGTATCGCAAATAGTTCGCGTTTCTGTTGCTCTTTGTAAATGGGGCTGTAATAAAATTTCGCTTTTCTATTAATCCGCTGGCGAAATTTGCGGTCCGTTGATCAAAAACAAAATTAGTTGCATCGTATCAACAGCAGCGGCAACAACAATGGCCAACAACAACATCTGCAATAAAAGCAGCGTCAGCGGAAATCCTTTTTCCCAGCTGCCCCCTTCTAACAGCGACAAGCAACGGTTTGGTAGCTCTGAACAAACATTGTTCATACGCACCGTGGCCGCACACAGACAAAAAAAAAGGAAAATGGAGAGGTAGCCACGAGTCACAGGTGGGCGTATTACAACCGCCACGCCCCACTGTAGTCCTGCAGACCCCATATATAAGGTCATGATATTTACCCCCTCAACGCTGCTGTTTAACCAACGAACAATAAAACGAAATTGAATTTTGCGCTTTTAACGGCAAAAACACACAAAGGCGATAACGAAGGGAGGGAGTGAGGGCATCAGGTAATAGGGTGGGGTGGGGCGGATAATGGCCAGCAGGTGTGTGTATCTCCCACACACACAAACACACGCACGTACACAGATGTAATGCAGTTTTTAGCCTTTTGCGCTCGCAGCTGCCAGCCTTATTGCCACTCGCAGCAACAGCGACAGCAACAACAACAGCGGCTACAACAACATTAAGCCAATTATATGCTGCACTTTTGACATTAAATTCGATTCAATTTATTTGCGCGCCCTTTTGGCCAGCAGCTGCAGCAGCCGCGACTGCGATTTTGAAGTCAACCTTGTTGTTGCTGTTGTTGTTGGTTGTTATTGTTGGTTGCTGCTGGCTGGCAGCGCGGTTATTGTTTTTGACGAGGAATTTAATTTCATGCTCGCAGTAACAATCACACACACGCACACAAGCAAATCCTGTTGCCGTCATCCCTTTGCCAGACAACACAAAGTCGAACAAATTATGCGTTAAGTGCAACCAAAATAAGTAAAAATAAAAAACAAAAAATACAAAAAAAAAAAAAATATAAATATAAATTACATTAATTTGGATTCTCAAAGCGAACTATTTTCGAAAGTATTTATTAAATAAAGGCTACTGCAGGTGAGAGATAAAATTTGAATTGGATTTGCTGGAATTTCTGTTTCTTTGAGCTTATTAAGAAATTGAAATTGAAGAATGCTAACAAAATTCATTTTCTTGAAATTTTCCCAAGAACTAAATGATTGTTCTTTGTGGCCCATGTACAACTAAAGTGAGGGTTATCTTTAAATTGTGTATTTTTTGGATACTATGTGGCAGAGTTTAATTGACAATTTATTGTAAATTGTAAAAATTGAGCATGAAAGAGGACGCATAAAATGTTTGCTGAAAGGATTGGAAAAAGTAAAAACTTATTGAAATATAAATTATCTTTAGTTTTATATATATATATATATATATATATATATATATATAAATATGCCAAAAGAGCTAAAAAGCCTTTTATTTTTAGATATGCTTATATGGGTTTAAATGCAATCTCTGTACATATGCAACCATATGCTCAGAGATTATAAAGGCTTTATAACCAAGAATTATTTTTAAAACATGTTCGTTTAAATTGCAGTATAAGTTTGTTCTCACTGCTGAAAAGTTTTAAAGTCTTTTCATCTTCAGTTAGCCCTAGCTAACTTAAGAATAATTATAAAAGATTTTTTTTTATAAAAGTTGCTAAAACCAGAAGGTTTTGATTTTTCATTGAAGGGAACTATACTGTTATCAATCAATATTCCATACGAGTATTGCACTTAAATGTTCTTTAAGTGTTTGACTATAGTTTTTATAGCTGTTTGAAATAGAGCATTTGTATATTTAAAAAAAGTTCTTTTTACTTCTGCTTAGTTCTCATTATATATATATATATATCGATTTTATTTTTATAAGAGCTCTTCTGGCATTTGCTTTGTATAAATTGTTGTACACAATTTCAAGTGTTTGATAACACTGGAAAACTCTTAACATTTTTTGAGCCTAAAGCGCTTTTAATTGTTTTTGTCCAGAGACGACTAATGCTGGTAGTCGCAATCGAGCTTTTTAATGATCAAGATATCCACTATGTGCAGATATCCGTTGGCCAACAAACAAGAGCAACAACTGCAACAACAACAATGGCAACTGCACAATTTATGTTTTCTATTATGCAAACCAACTGTCTGCACATTTTCATATGTCACTCTCATTGCTGTTACCATCCCATACCCAATTCTGGTTGCATTCCCATTGTTATAGTTGTTGTTGCTGTTGTCGTTGACTTAATGGCAGACGACATTGTGAACATAATGCTGACATAATAATATTTTTGTTGCTGCCATGATCTGCATGACAACACGCTTCCCCTCCCACTCTCCCTCCAGCTCTCCACTAGAAAATGACTTGCATCTGACTGACTGAATGAGTGTCTGAGGCACTGTTGGAAGCTGCCGGCTGCCAACTGCCGCCTTGCCATTTGTTTGGGTCATTACTCACAGTGGCAATCTGCACCCTCTGGCATACCACCCCCACCCCCACACACACACCCCCCACTATCGCACACACATTTTCTGCATTTGCAATTTGCTGCAGCTTCAATAAATTTCATAGAAAATGCATTTTTATTGAAAAATATTTTCTGCTCTTTTAGTGTTGAATAACACAAAATCAGCAGATGAAGCAAATGGAAATGTAAGCGAAAAAGTCAAAATCGTAATATATACCCACACAAGCACACACACAATTTTCTGTGCTTTTAATTAGAATTTTAAATTTGAGCAAATTTCTCGCAGCTTTTTTTCGGTTTGTGTTGCCTTGTTGCAAGCTGAAGTTGCACGTAGTTTGGGATTCTTTTTCGCATCAATATCCTGCAGCAGTCTTCCATTCACATTAAACTGGGCAAGAGGCGTGCTGTTGGAGAGTTGTCAATGTGTATTTAAGTAGTAGGGGTATTTAAAGGTATATGTTTATTGTGTCAGTGACTTTTAAAATGTATGTTGAGGCACCGTTTTATAGTTAATCTGAGAGATGTTTTATTAGTAAATAATAAATAAGGTGGGTAAACGAAATAAATAAATGTTTAAAATGAAATATTTCAAATTTAAATTTACAATTTTTTAACTCTTTTATGTACTTTAATTTTGACAATAAAACATTTGCCAATCATTTTAGTTGGTTTTTCCACATTTTTTTTTTTGCAGTTATTAAACAATTTAGAGGTCTGGCACGGCAGTTGCAAATGAAATTTATGTGTATTGAGCTTTTAAGACTGGCCCTTAAATCTATCCTCCATTGGTATTTAATATGATTAAGGTCCAGTGACATTGGTTTCCCATAAACAAAAGTATAATTTTTTGGTTGCTTGCCAAGCACAAGTTTTGAAAATATGCAACGGAAGGGGGTGCTCACCAAAGGATGAGCGGAAGGGTCGAAGGCAAGTTAAAATCAAAAGCTAAATTCAAATGTGCGCCCTCAGAAGCCTACAGACAATGACAAAAGTTGTTGCCAGTCAGAATTGTGGACAAGCGTTGAGCTCATTTTGGGTGTGTGTGCGAGAGGGAAACAGAGAGAGTAAGGGAAAGAGAGAGAGAGAGACAGAGAGAGAGAGAGAGAGAGAGAGAGAGAGAGAGAGAGGGAGAAAGAGAAAGAGAGAGAGAGAGCGAGAGAGAGAAAGATAGAAAGAGAGAGGGTAGCTGTGTGTGTGGATGCCTGTGTGTGATGATATGCTTGTGATTGGAGCACGAAACTGAGATGTATGATGATGTTGATGACGACAACGATGACGAGAACACACATACACACACAGACCAGCTCTCATTGTTGGGTTAAGAGCTGTGGGGGTGTCATAAACAACAGACAAGTTGCACATGCACTAGAGCATAACTACCCGTTACAGCTCCATGCGAAAAATGTACATACATGCAGCTGTGTGTGCGCGTGTGTGTACGTGTGTGTGCCAGCCACGGGCTAAGCGAAAAAGTCAGCCATGGAGAGGAGTCGGCAGCAGCGGTAGTACGAAGCTGCTTGGAGCCAACCAGTCTGTGCATATTTTAACTCCCACAGGAAAAATTTCACAAGACAGTTTAGGAGCTATGACGTACATGTCGGAGCGGCTGGGCGGAATGGTGGGGTGGACTGGATTGGCAGCGTAACCAACAACTGTGACCAAACAATGCTGAAGCTTTGATGAACCTTAAAAGACAAGAACAACAGCAACAACTACAGCAACAGCAAATGGCAAATATGACAAAATACTGCAGAAAAGCCCGAGTGCATGAAAAAGTGTTTCTATCTCTGGTGCGGCAGTCGGCGACGGCGACGGCAACGGCAACGGGGCGTATGAGTGTTAAAAATTGTGCACTATGGATGAATTGAAGTTCCAATGGGCTCATGCCTCAAATTGTGTGTGTGTGTGCGTGTGTATAAAAGTGTGTGTAGACTCGTCACTTCAAGCAAATGGAGATGAATGCGATGTATGTGCTGCTGGGAACAGAGCTCAGTGTGAGCAAATATACATTGGCATATTTTATGCATGCTTTTACCACAAAAGGCACACACACGCAGGCACACACAGATTGCCCAGGTATTTCGCTTGTGCCCCAGGAGCAATCAGCAAACTTTATAGCTCTGCGGTTGCATCGAGTTTTGCTTTTGGCCATTGCTACATGCAGTTGTGTGTTGCATTGTTGCATTGCCCATTTTGCTGAGCATTTTTGTCAATTTTTCAATTAATTGTTTATAGCATTTGTTGCTTTTTTACCAACCAACTAATGGCGAAAACAACGACAAAAAATGACAAGTTATCTAGTTCATTGTATCTTTATTTTATGCCAACCACTCCTTTATTCTTTTGTCGGCTTAAGCACTGGCGTTCTGTAATTTTATTGTTTTGGGCACCTCAAATGCAATCAGCATTAAATTATTCAAAATTTAATTTAAATATATCAACTATTTTTGTTTAATTGACAAATATCGCATATTTTCCCATGTCGTTTTGTTTTAAAAATATTGATTTATGTCTTTTTGCTCTAAAAGCTAACAGCAGAAAGTGAAAATTGAGAGTGTTCGACTAGGCTATGCCCTCTTAGACAGATATTACATTATAAAGGAAGAGTACTTCCTATAAAGTAAATAACAATGGAACAATGAGGTTCTAATCCTAGCTCAGAGTAGCTAGTAGTACATCAAAAATATATTTTAATAGTTTTAAGAAATATATATTCTATTATTTTGTTATTTTTTGAACTACACTTTTTAATAAATATTATATTTATATATTATATTTAATATTTTATTAATATTTATTATGTATAAAAGTGTATATGTTTATTATTAACTTGTAAAAACGTTTGTATAATACAGAAACTTAATGCTTATTGATGCTTATATAGAGGAAATACTTAAAAACTTAAAGTAAAACTAAAGCAGAAGTATCTAAATTTACTCAGCTGTCAGTGCTAATCTATAATATTTATATAACCAATAATATCTCGCTATACTTGTTAAACTTCAGTAGCACAGCTTTATCATAGCATACTTAATACATCTCCCCACATTAAACAGGGTATTTGAACAATATATATATTATTGTTGGGCTTGTGCTGTGACAGCGTCCGTCAGAAATATGCATCAATATGCAAATGACATGCTTCCAAAAAGTATGCAACCAATTTTTGATTTTGTCTTTAGTTGCATGTTGTTAAATTGTTGAACGGCTTTTGGCATTTAGATTTATGTTCGGGCTTTGGCCCGTTCTGCATACCAAGTAGACGTAACCAATGGACATGCTGGTCAGAAAAGTTGGCTATCACTGTAATTGATTAATTAAATCTCTGACTAGATAAAGAGCCAACGAGAGCAGGGTAGAAAGAGACAGCGAGTTGCACAATTGCAGACAAAGTTGAGTAAAAGTTGTCACAAAAAATAAAAGATAAAGGAAAAGTTTTTATTGTAAACACATTTTTATTTTATTTTATTTATTTTTTTTTTTTGTTGCGAAATTTTTTGTTTTTATGCTTTTTGCATATTCTTGTTCGAGTTTGACATACGAGTTGAATTCTCATGTTGCTCACTTCTCAAGCTGTCAATTGGCACAAGACTGTCATGACACACACACAAACACACACTCAGAGAAATAGAGTAAGAGAGGCAGAGAGTGTGGAAGGGAGAGAGTAAAAGGCAGCAGTCATCTGCTTGGATATGTCATTACATATATGAGCACTTGAAAAGTTTCGAATGAAATGTTCGCAGCTTGAAGGCAACCTTAAAAGGCTGCCACGCCCCCTGTGTTGCTCGCTTGCCCTCTCACACACTCTTGAGTGCTTGGCACGTTAACTGTAATCAGATTAATAACGGTAAACACTTGTAAAGGTATGCGTACGAGCACTTTTGGCTTCGGTTAGTTGATTGAAAAACTGCAGCTGCTGCTTTTGCTACGAACAACCTGAAACACACGCACACACACACCCGTACATCCTTTCCCAAATGCGCATTCTCAGTCAGGTAGATTAAATTTCATTCTGAAGTTGAATTATTGACAACGGAAATTGATGTCATTGACTCGTTGCAACTGCCACCGTCAGTGCCACTGCCACTGCCACACAAGCTGCGACAAGAGTTGAGTTCAGCTGATTGTGATTAGTCGTTTGTCCAACTGCAAAGTTGCCGCACTGCTTGATTGATTTATGTGTATGTATGTGGCTATGTATATATAGATTTTGAATTTTGCCCGAATTTAACCCGAATCAGTATCGGAAAGAAAATCGAAATCAAAATCAGCAACAGTGGCAGCAAAAGCATCGTTCGTATTTGGCTTGCTACACAGGTTGATCCCTTGTTGGCAGTTAAATGAGCCCAAAGATGAGTACAAAAAGATTGTCGTCTCACAATCGAAAATACAACAGAAACTTGAATAAGTGTAGGAATGTGCAAGGCAATAGATATCAACATATATATGTAAAGAAACACATAACTTTCTTCTTTAAGTTCTTTAAATGTAAATGTTTAAGTAAGCGACTATTAATCACAAGCACATGTTGAGTTCTTTTATATGAAAAAAGTTAACATAAAGAATTTGGTTTGTATTTGCCTCATCCATTATTTATATAAATTAAAATCTCTTCCAAAATATACCCTGGATAATAAAAAAATTTAAATATATGTATATATACAAAAACGCCATATTTGATCAAAGTCAATTTGTTCATTTGTATTCATTAAAAAATATCTGTGCAGTGTTTTATCATGTGAATTGACGCATTCAAAATTAAACGCATATGCGTTTGAATGCATTCAAAATAATTGTTGATTTAGTTAAAATATATTTATATGCATTTGCAAAATCCCATCACAAACTCAATAAAGCCCAAGCGGAGTACAACGGGGCGTATGAGTGTTGTTCATTTAATGTCTTCCCATCCGCAGAGAGGAAAATTGACATGTCTGTGTTTGTTTTTGATGTTGTGACTGCTGTTTAATGACATTTCAGCCGTGGTTTGAGTCAATTGATAATTTTAATTAAGCGCTAATATTTTAATTTATTATTATGCTGTTGATGTTGCCAGCTCATCGCACGTGCTCTTTGCGTGTGTCTGCTTTTTATGGGACAGGCGACGCGGCGTATGAGTGATGTGGCATTAGCCTGTCAAACTATGTAGTCAATCAATGTACACACATTGTGCAATACGCTTCGGCCTACCGTCAATCCCCCCAAAAGCCCGCTGGGCCACTTTTAATATGCAGCTATTTAATTTTATGAATTATTGATGAATATTTAGCTGAAACGGCGTAGCTTTGCACACGTTTGTCGACTGTGTGTGTGTGTGTGTGTGTAGGTAATTAGGCCAAGGGGCATTTTTATATGTCGCATTGAGCACTATATTATGTTGTTGTCGGCCTGCTCTCCAGCTATTTGCGGTTGATTTATGCGGCTGCTCAACTCGGGATTAGTGGTATTTACACACAGCTATGTGTACACACTGTGTGTATGATTTGTACTGCTATTGCAGTTCATTTTAATTAATAATTTCTTTTTGTTGTAACTCACATGCCATATCAGCGTAAATTGACTGCTCGACTTACCTGTAATCAAATGGAATAAGAGAAATTTTGATTTAGTTCAATTGTTGAAAAATATTAATTAACTTATTTCTATAATGGATAAGTTAAGCCATTTATTTAAATTAATCGTGTGGACGCTGTATCTTAATAAGATTTATTATTTATAGCTGAAGCTCAGAAAAATAAGTACAATAGCTCATACCTAAAATACATAAATACATTGTTTTTGTGTTATAAAATATCTAATAATTTAACAAAATGCTGTAAATTTCACTGAAAAGAACGGTGTGGTAATTGATATTTTAGATTTTATCCAGTTTTTCATTTAAACATAAAGAATTGGTTTGATGATTATGATATATATATACTTCTAAGAAAAATGTCGAAATTAAATTTTCGATTTCAATCAGCGTCAGTTTGAACGCGTCTCTGGCGAATACTGCACAAGAGAGTGTCCCTTTTTATCCCTATGTGTGAAATTTAATATTTGTGTAGCCAGTTATATGTACACAAGCACACACACATACACACACAGTTGCTACAACAGCAATGTGCGTTGGGTAAATAAGCAAGGCAAAGGCAAAAAAGTATCTGAACGAAAGTTGAGCGCCAAGTCTTGGCGGCTTAGCGGCAAAATCAATGACACAATAAATATTTGTGCAGCGCTTAAGCGTCGAGTGTTTAAGGCTGTGCGCAACAAGAGGACTATGGCCCGTTATATAGATAGATAGCCGGATATATATAGGGTACGTATACATGTATATAGCCTAGTGACTTTTCTTGCAGCTTCTGCAGGCGCTTTAAACGAAGTCAGACTGTGAGTTTAAGTGCCAACAACTTTTAGAAGCACACACACACACACATGATGCTTATATAAATGTGTGTATGCTTATGTATGTGTCAGGCTGTAAGCCATCTTGGATATGGCGCGCTCGCTTATTTGAAGTTTATTTCTTCTTTAGTCTGCATTTTTATTCGGTAAAGTTTTTCTTGTTTTTTTGGCTGTCTTGCTAAATTTAAGTGTGCCATGACATAGGTATCAGCTAAGTGTGTGTGTGTGTGTGTGTGTGTGTGTCAGTGGCGCGCATGTTTATTGCACTTTAGGGAATATCACTCCTGACCCAACCCAACCCAAGTCAAACACCAAACCCGATTCGACTCGGTTTGCTTGTGTATGGCAAAACGTCGCTTAATGTGGCAGAAAAATGTGTAAATTACGTCGAAGCGAGCGCCCCCTGTGTCTGTGTGTGTGTGTGTGTGCGAGTGTGTAAGTGTGTGTATGTCAGAAGTAAATTGAAAATTGTAGCGCATTGTAAAAATGGAGAAAAGTGTTGCAAATTAAATAAAAATGGCAAATGCGAGAGATACCAGTATATATTTACAAATGTGTGCAAAACATTCTGGTTTTGTCTTTAGCTTTAGCTTGAGGATTACGTTTTCATCTACGTTTATTTCCAAGAAGCAGGAATCTACATTCCTATTCAATTTTGAATTCCTATACCTTAAAACCCATAGACTTTACCAAATTGAACTGGCTTTCATGTTTTGTTATAACAACTTTGCATTAAAATATATTCAATTTTGAAAAAATAATTTGTCTACATTTTTGGATTCTTAAATTTAATGAGGTTTTCAAATAAAAAGCGGTATTTCATTTAATGAAATTTTTTTCGTCGTCAATTATTTGATACAATTTTAGTGATAATGAATCACATGCGGCTGCTTCAATTTAAAGTGTCGTGTCTCTATATTATTTCTTCTCTTAAGAAACCATTTAAAAATGGTCTTCAATCTATAAAAAAGATGGGTGTGTGTAAGTAAATTTATTTATGGCAGATACTTTGTACCAATCTGTGTCCCCATTGTGGGGTAAACAATGAGTTGTGCCAGAGATTTGATGGCAACATAAAAATCATTGCATTGTTGCAAATGTTGCAATCGAATGAGCACAGTGGGTGCACGGAGAAGAACAACAACAAGATGAAACATAACAAATCAGTGCCAAAAAATTCAAGTAATAACTCAAAGGTCGTCTCATTGTATTCACATTTTTACGCTCATTTTTTTATTGCTCATCATGCGCAGTGCGGTTGGGTCTGACCAGCTAGTATATATATTTTTTATCTGTTTTATGTCCTGCCCGGTTTTTTGTTTTTCAGTATTTGTTTTTGCAAACGCGCCCACAAATCGACAAAATAGTTTCTCTGTTTTTTTTTTGTTTTTTTTTTTTGCTTTATTCAGCGGAAGGCACAAATATCATGCGCGAAAAATCAGAATGTTGTTTATGTGATTTATGCGCTAGTGCAAGGGAGCAAGGGGGATGACAAAGGCGTTGGCCAATTTGTGGGGTGGGATGTGCCAGTGTCTGACAGTCGCCCCTTTGATAGTTGCATATAAAACACGAGATATATATCATGTGCCAAGCGCTTGAGCCAAATGAAATGCGCATAAAACTCAAACAGACAACGTGATAGACTAGCCATAGGGGGCGTGGCAGCAGGTGGTGCACGCTTGCTGAGTGCACTCGTAACCCACTAACAAACCTGAATTCCAAAGCACTGCTGAAAGCGTCCTAGGGCGCATTACAGACACTCGCATAAATAAACATACAATTGAGGCGGCATTGGAAAATCGGAAATCTGAAATGTACAATGCAAAAATGGAAGAATGTGGCAAATGTTGGTGCTAGTCAACTTCGACAAAATATTTAAAAATTTCATCCACTTATCGTTTATATTTTAATTACAAGTTATTTTTTTGCCTCAACTTTCTGTCAATCAATGGCAGGGCAAAAGTTTTTCAATTTTGCATCAAAAAACAGCTAACAATGGCTGTTTATATACATATATATGTGTATATATCCTATAGTACGGCCGATTCAATCAATATGGCACACAATTGCTCAATTCACACGCCCATTTGGCAGCATGCGGAGGCTAACCTTTCAGATTCTGCCAGATTCCCCGCACTTCTTCGGCACCCTTTGCCCACTTCCAGAGCAGTTGTGTCCAGCGCCGTCCAGTTGAGTTTCAGTTGAGTTTAGTTCAGTTAGGTTCAGTTCAGTTCGGCAAACTTTTGCTAACAAAAAATTAATTTAAAAACTTATTTCAATATCAAAGTGGGCCCAAAGCCGAGAAAAAAATAATCTCCGCGCCCACGACGTAAGCGCTACAAAGCGTATAACATTTTAATAAGATTAAAATAAAAATGTCGTAACAGTTTTTCCTTTTCACTTCGCTCTGGACGAGCAAAAAAAACCTATATATATATATATATTTATTTTTATATCGGTGGAAATGCGAAATGCAGAAAACTCTGTGCGAAAATCGCCGCTAATAGGCGTGAGCTATCTTCTTTAACATCACATTATCAGATATTTATTAAGAACCCAAATCAAAGAAAATAAAAAATTTGTTTAAGAACAGCCGAAGGTTTCTACCATTTTTTTTTGAATTGTATTTTAGATAGATAGATGCATTGAGAATATATATGTAACATTTTTTAATTAACATCATATCATAAGTTTGGTACTAGGATAAATCATTTTGATAAAATGTTTGTTTGTTTTGTTTTGTTTAATAAAGCTCTTTAGCAGAAAGGATGAGAACTGCAGACGGATTCTGATTCAATTGAATAAAAGAAAGATGCTTAAATCTGCACAACATAGAAGAAATATTTGTAATTGTATATGTATTATGATTATAAGTTATAGTTTACATACATCTTCATTTTACATATGCACATATATACATATCTCTTGCCTTTCAGGAATAATTATTTTAAATACGGTAATTTGCCTTTTTCTGGTATGAAGCATAACATCGCATAATTTTTGTGCAGCGACGAAATATAACTTATACGCCGCTTTGGCACAATGAAAGTGGATTTAGGCACAAATGAGGAAAGTTTGCGCACAATAAATATTGAAAGTCAGGCAACGACTGTGTCCCTCGGTCGGTTGGGCGGGAGGTGGGAAGCTGTGCATAGCATCGGCATTCGCGCGAAAATAAAACAAAAAAAAAACAATTTATGAACACATCATCGAATATTCACTTTAATTGTATGGGACTGACTTGAAGCTATGGTTATATGTGTGCTTAAACTGTATAAGTACGAACATCTGATGAAAAAAGGTTCGTTTGCAAAAAATGAATTGTAAATTCAAGTTTAAAACGTGACAAAGCTCGGGCAATAAATATCAGGTTGCCATATATGTATAAATTTCCCTGTCAAGTTGTCGCAAGTTATTTTCTTGAATTAGCAGCATAGCAAAAATATACGTTAGCACTCACAGTCATATACAGTTGCTTCTTTACACACACACACTTATATGTAATTAACACCTTTACAAAGAAAATGAATTTCGGTACCCAGAAAATACTCGCAAATTAATCACACATCGACGAGATTAATTAAATGTCCAGACAAAATGCACGTAATGCCCACTAAGTACAAGACACGAAAGCCGCAAAATGAATGAGGACAAAAAGCGAAAGCAATAAAATGGTAAAGAACAATTCTGAAGAAAATGGACCTGAAGACAATTATTTACAATGCGTTGAGTACGAGTTAACAAAAACACAAAACAAGCGAACAACAAGAACAAATATGTGTGAAAGTGTGTGTGTGTGTGTGTGGGAGAGTTTATAAGTTTGTGTGTGAGCCAATAACACTAATTCTCAAACAAGCAAAGCAGCACGCTGACGCTGAAAAATTGCAACAGTAAAGCGCAGCTGATATACAACCATCTAAAACTTCCTTTAAAAGCAGAGGCGGCGACGGGAATTTTTTTTGGGTGAGAACTTAAGAGCATACGACTTGGCTGCAAAGTATTGCGACAGAAAATTGGGGTTGGCGGTGGGCGTGGCATATAAAAAGTAAGCAAGCAGCGCAAAAAAATTACCAGAAATCATTCAACGCGGGGGAAACATAAAAGCTGAGCGCTTGGGTGGAACCACAACCCAACGCCACGTCGCAACACTGACTGCACATTAGCAGCAGTTGCTGCTGTTGTTGCACTGGAGAGCGTGCACATTTTTGGCATAATACAACAAAATTGATTTGAAACATGCATCATTATCAACGTCGTCGTCAGTGGGAGCCCCAACAGCATCACCCCCAAAACGTCTTCAGGCACTTACTTAATGCTGTTGTTGCCATTGCTGCTGCTGCTGCTGCACTTGATGCAAGTCTTGCAACACTTGTGTCGTTCAATTCAATGGCGTTCATTCATTCAACGTTTTGCAACTCATATGAAACAGCTATTGAAGCATCATTAGCTGCAAGCTTTTAGTGTGGTTTCAGATCCCTCCTGCCCCGCACCCACGCTTAAGACGCTCTGTAACTGCTGCCAGCCAACTTTGCGTATGAGTAATGTATGCATGTCATTTACATTGATTTGTGATGCATTGCAGTGAGACAGAGATGCATAAAAGGTCAGTAAAAGAGAGAGAAAAAAGGATAGATAGAGGGAGGCAGAGAGAGAGAAAGATGGAGAGAGAGAGAGGGAGTGAGAGAGAGGGCAGGTATAAAGAGATAGGGAGCGAGATAGGTAGAGCGTTTTACTATGCTTTGCCATCTTTAAGCTGCTTTAGACCCCTTCAAATGCTGAGCTCTCGTCGAATGGTTAAGCTGTTACAATTTTTAAAGCTTGTTAGGGGAGTTTATCATACTACTGCATGGGTATTATCCTAGAAAATTTCTTAAAAACAGAAAAGAAAAAGAGTTTTGTATATGCACAAGTTCTTAGTGCCAATTAAAAAATATGTTTACAAATACAGTGAATGCCCAAGAGTTCGCATTGCTGAATTTTAATAAAGAAAATAAAAAAAAGATTTAGAAAAAATTTATTATTTGTTTAAAAAAATACAGAATAAATTAATTAAAGCTGAAAGCCCGAGAAATAAAGATTGTGTCGGTTTGCTTCTCGGCTCAAACGTCGAACTCTTTTGCTGTCATGAAATTCACAAACCAGATCGGTTCAAACCGAAAACTAATTTACAAATTTAGAAATTAAAAAAAAAATACCAGATTTAAGTTAATACTTTTCACCGCAAACGTAAGTATGTAAGTTGGACAAACAGCAAAAAATTAAGAAGAAACCACAACAAAAAGTGGTTGGAAACGTACTCGTATTCAATAAAGGACTACACAGCAGCTGCAAACTTGAAGGAGCCCAAGGACAGAGTGGGACCCAAATGCGTTGTCATATGTTTGGTCTGTTACAGTTGATACTGTTGTTGTTCTTTTTGTTGTCGTGTCAGTAGTTGTTGTTGTAACATTATCACGTACGCTAATGCGACAAAAGCGCAACGACGAGCAAAATGTTTTGAAAATTTACTTAGCTATTGGCTGCTTTTTTCTTTTCTTCGACAGGCATTGCCTTACAATATGTGTGCTTGTGGCACTGTGTGTGTATGAGTATGTACATTTTTACATGGGTCCTGCTCCCGGCTGGGGCCCTGGTTTATTTGCATTCCGTGTGCCACATCCGCAGCCGTTTCCTGGCATTTCTTTAAGCGCAAAATACTTTTCCGCTGCTCGGCACTCAAAGGCGGCTGGGTGGGGAAAATGCTGAAAATAATATTTGGCGCGCGTGCCTTTTAGCCGCGGCACACGCGGCGAAACGTGTTTCTCTTTTTTCTCGCTCTTGTAGTACAGTTCAAACATTGGCAAAACAGAGGCCCGGCCATCTAAACCGCAACTGTGCATTGCACGACACCAGCGCCCAGGTGCGGGGCGTGGCAGGCGTCACTGCGGCTGCGGCGATTGCGGCAGGCGCCTGTCAAATACATGCAGTCGAAATCGCAGCCGAAGTCGCAGTTTCAGTTGACGCCAGCGCTAGCGACGAGTGATGTGTTTATACATTTCGGCAAATGACAGAAATTGAATAAAATTTATGCGCTCAACGAAACGCGACGCCCGCACCATGTCGACCTGGGTCTGCCCATTGGCAGCACACGTGAACGTGAAACCGCACAGGAAACCAAAGAGAAGAGCAAAAATGTACGTAGATGGCAGCATTTCCGAGCATTTCCCATGACAGGGTTGGAGGTCAGGTTGGAGCGGTGTTTCGAAACCAGGTACGGTTGTGGAGAGTGCAGGTTGGCCACAATTCGCATATTAAATGTGTGCGAAGGTCATTCGATGCTGCATCGCTGGAATGCGGAATTTAAACGCTGAACAAACAGCATGCAACATTGAAACATACTTCAAATTAAACATCGATTGTCTATGTTAAAAGAAAACCTGAGATACAACAGAGGAAGCCAACGGTATAAATAGAAAACCGATGTCAACATTACTTGAACTAATTTAAAAAAAAATGTATAAATGAAGAACTAAACGATAATTTTTGGGAATTTCCATACAACAGAAACAATCTAAAGTCGAAAAATTTTCATTTACTAGACAAATTTTATAGACAATAACTTTGTTCGGTAAAGCAGTAACAAAATAGCGTAAAATAATAATTGGTCTCTCAATTTCTCTCATCTAGAAATTTCACAAAATTCAAATGATTTCCCCTTTATTTCATCCTGTTCATATTTTACTCCTTGTTAACCAAATTTCCATATATCTTGTTGCTCTTTGTCAACCATTAATTTAAAAAACTGGTAACTGTTGGGCGTTTCGTGGACTCCTTTCCTCTAATTACCACTAGAAATATTTAATTGACAACCCATCAGTTTGCAGCTTCAGCCATTGCCTCTAGACCTGCAGTATTTAGAGCCGTATATGAAAACTTGAAGTGGCAGCAGATTCAATTTTCAACAGCTTCATGTCGTGGGTGTTGCCGGCACATCGAGTGCTGCTGCTGCACCCGTTGCTCCTTTCTTGTTGCTTCAAGAAATAAATTCTGCGTTGGCCTTTAATTTTTATTTTCAACGAAAATTCTTTATTTTTATTATATATTTTATGGCAAACTTTTTTTTAAGGCAACGCATTTTAACTGAGCGAGGATAACGAGAACAAAAGGCGTTGCTTACTTCTCGTCCTTGTCGTCGTCATGGCTGCTGGCTGTGAGCTGTGACACGGTACGGCGACCATGTCATATAGCTTAGCTTTTTGTTGTTGTTGCTGTTGTTGTTGTGGCAGCCAGTTTTGCTGCTGCTGCTGCTGACCTCATACCACAGTTGGCAGTCACTAAGCTCATCGCTGCTTTTGAATATTTTCCCAGTTGCCGCTGCCGGCGACCGCATGCCACAAACGTTTAAATCAAATTAACGCATCTTGACTGCAACAACAGGAACAACAGCAGTCAAAACTTGTGGCATTCAGGCGGGGCGTGGACAATTTATGTTTTCATAATGCCATGTTCAAGCGAAAGATGACAATGACAGTGACTGCCACACCCACTTCCCCCTCTCGACATAAGCTGTGCTTTTATTCTGCTCCAGCTGCTTTTTATAAAGCGTAACCAATTCTAAGCAGTTGCCGCTATTTGTAATTAAATAGCAAACTAATTAAAGCAGGCCAACTCGAACTGGCTTAAACAGGGCTAGAGACTTTAGGGGCTAGGCAATTTTAATCCTAACACCATAAAACAGAAATACATTTTAATTTTAATTTCAGTTAGTGCTACAGGATTGTAGCCATATGAATTAAAGCTGGCCAAAAGAAGCTGCCTATTGGCCATTGTCCTGACCAGGACACTTTACAGTGTCAGTGCAATGTACGGCAACATGTGTCGCTGTGCGCCAGCTGTACAACGAAACGCGAGGGAACGGAACCTGCCATGTTGTGTTGAGGATATTGCTAAACAGGATTTCCAGGCTACAAGGCATTTAACCAAATGTTGCAAAAGAAATTCCAGCAACAACAACTAAATAAATGCGACCGACAGCGGCTCTCTGCAGACGTCTCAACTTGCACAGTGGTTGCAACTATTGTTATTATGCTATTGAAAATGGTTAAATTGAGACTTTTGCAACTGAGTTAGAGGGGAGTCCTTGCAAGTGCAAGGGATTAGAGTAGCAAGAAAACTTCGATGTTGATGATGCCATCTTTTATCAGTAAGAGAAATAAAATGTCTTGCATTTATTAAAAATGATGTATAACAAGTTAAATGTAGAATACTTTTATTATATTTTTGTTTCCTTTTTTAGATTCAAAATGTCTTTTCTAACTAATTTTTTTTCTATACATAAGTTTCCGCATAACTGGTAATATCCATTAAACAGAATGCCTAACCTGTTGTGAACCTGTTCCATTTTTCTGTTGAATCAACCTTAAATCAGAATTCAAAGCACACCTCATATTATATATATTATATTATAATATTTTGAAGTACAGCTCTAATGTCTTTGACCCACCGTAACATAAGGCAAATGCATTTTGCAAAGCTAGCGACTGGTGGGCGTGTCATCGGGGCAGTTGTAGTTGTAGTTGGAGCAGCAGCAGCACATTTCAAATGCAAATGTGTTTGTGGTGTAAATGCAGTTTTACAAAATATTATATAAGCGATAGAGGGAGTAGGGCTGCGTGGGAGGGGAGGGGGTGTGGCGCACAAGGCTCGGCATGTCTACACAATGTGCATAAAATTTGCAGGATTTACATTTTAAAAACGCACAAAAAGCAGCAGACGGGCAAACGGGGGGCAAAGCAGGGCAGGAGGCAGGATAGTAATAGGAGTGGATGCTGTTGTTGTTGTTGCTGTTGATTTTCACAAATGCGGTTTTAACGCTTTACGACTGCGACAACGGCGTCTGCGCGAAGACATCGCCAAGCAATGCAATTTGGCTAAGTGCGTTTGGCTGGGCGGGGGGCGGGAGAAGCAAGCGCTGTAAATGAAAATGAATTCATGTGCGAAAATGTGTGTGCATATATATGCATGCATGTGTGTGTGTTCGCTGTGGGCAATCAGTGCAAAGCGTTTGCCGGCTTAGGCCTAGGCCAAAATATGTTGCCTACTTTACAGCGCAGCGTGCATAACTCCAGCTGGCTGCTCTGGCAACTGGCGACTGGCAGTTGGCACTTGGCACATGTCTGCATAAATCTACGGCTGTCCGGAACTCGTTTTATAACGAGCTTTAGGCATTTAGATAAATTTCAAAGCTGATTTGTTAAAGCAAAAACAGGGGCGGGAAGGAAAGACGAGGAGGCTAGGATTTCGGCACGCCCATTTAGCGTTAAATGTGCAGAGTTTTGTCTGGGGCAAGCAAAACTAACCACATGAAAGTCGCTTTACTAACAAATACACACAAATGCACATATGCAACATGAAAAGTTGAAGTTGAATGGCAGAGAATTGCAGCTTGAGAGAGGGGGAAGCGAGGGAGAGACAGAGAGAGAGAGAGAGAGAGAAAGAGAGAGAGTAACCCGCAGGAGACACACACATACGCCTGCCCGCAGGAGATACACACATGCAGACACTAGAGCCACGCCTGAGCCACAGTCAGCTGGGTAGAACCTTAACCAAGTTAGGCAGGGGACGAGGGGCAGGAGACAAGGGACAGACAAACAACGAAACGGGGCAGCTATGTGACCAAGAGCAAGAAGTGTAAAGAATGCCACTGACAATGTACAAAGTGCAAAACTAATTTTACAGAGTGTAGCCTTGCAGCAACGGCAACAATAACAACAACAACAACAACAACAGTGCCAGACGAATGCGCAACAGCCTGAACAGTCAGTCAGAGGCAGTTCAGTGTTTGCAACATGTTGTACGTCTGTGCAGTGGACATGCTCCGTAGCTATAGCTGCTTGCAAAAAGCTTAAAGTGAAATCCATCATATGCCATGTTATTGCCTCACACGCAGTGCGACACTTTGGGAAGTTTGAAGCCTTGAATTTTGGTTCGAGTGATGTGACAAGGGATATACTTAAATATACTTATTTATCGATATCAAGGAAATTCGTCACATTTCACTTGCTACCTAATTTACACCTGATTATAATTGCTAATACATATATTGATTCTTAAATCTCTTAATTTCATCAAATGGCAAAAGTGGACCGGACATTAAATATAATAATATATTAACAATTAAACTCGAATACGTATTGTAGGTAAATAAATGCTTCCATATTTTGAGTGATTTTCCACTTTATACATATTTTTTAATTAAATAGATTTTTTATTAGAAAAATATGTTAAATTGTATTGTCTTGGCTTTTGGCCGTGTCACGCAGGCATCTCTGTTAACAATTGAATGTCTTTGGTTTTAATGAAAGACTCTAACTCCAACTGGGCCCTCCATGTGACACAAGACTGTGGAGATTATAATTTGTAGTTTCGGTCTCGAACAGATCCTGTTGACATTTCCCTTTAACTTTAAGCTGATTTCCATGTGTGTGCGTGTCCTTTCCACTGACACTTTCTGACAAGGATATGAACTTTGTTTTAATAGTTGGCAGTTGATTGACTTAAATTAAATTGTTTGTGCTTTGTTTGTTGCCTAATTGCTTACATTTGTTCTGTTCGATTTAAGCCGATTATAAGTGAACCACAATTTGTTAAAAGCTTTTGCCCACGCGTCTGCTCCTGTGGCCGGACAGGTGTTTGCTCAATTATGTTAATCGCCAGCAGCAACTATATCAGAGACCTGAGTACAATCAAAATTACAACAGCCTTTGCAGCTATATGACAGCATACACGCACATACACACACACACACACACATCGGCCTTAACCTTATCGAAAGCACTTCTGGTGTTTCCCAAACCCATCAATGAGTGTCCCCAAAAAAAAAACAAATACTGAAAGCTAAGTAAAAACTTTGAAAAAATGTAATCAAGCACGTAACTTGCACAAATTTTCTGCACTTTTGCCAAAAAAAAAAGAAGAAAGGGCAAAACGGCAAAAGCCCGCAGGCCCTACACGGCAAACACACACATACGGAGACAAAAAGAAGGTCCGCTTAGGATAGGATACGCACGAAAGGACACCCACATCCACAAACTCACACACACGTGATGGCAGCTAGACGAGTTAGCCTCAAAAGATTTACCAAGCGTGTTTGATGCTACCCAAAACCCCAATCCTTTTCCTATGAACTTTACTCTTTTGACACCCTGTAAGCATAAAATGGCTAACAAAAAAGTGGGATTTCATCGAAGTTGCTTAAAGGTATGTAACACGCAGTAGGGGACATTTCCAGTTCTTTAAGAATGTATACCTTCATTTATATTCTTCATCAGCAACAACAAATGAGTCGCTGTGGCTTCAGTTCCTTTAGTCTGTCTATATATTTACTATATATCTATTTATCTATGTCAGAAACTATAAAAACTATGCTATATGAAATTTAATAAGTAGGTTATCGTATGCGTTCTAAAATTGTTGTAAGCTACTGCTAATTAATTAATTAATAAAGAAAAACTATTTATTTAATTTCCACTTATTTTGTAGCTAATTTTTCCGAATACACAATTTAAATTTAAATATAAGTATTAGTGACTCTTAAGCATATGGTATGTCCACGTTTATCACATTCTTTTCACACCGTCCGGTTTGTTCTTTTCACAGCGCGACACAGTAAAGTCAACAGACAAGTTAAAGACTTTAAAATCCGCCTTCAATAAAGTGATTGAGCGTGTGTCGTAAGCCTGGGAAGAATTTGTACAAAAAAAAGGAGAAAAAGTTTAATGGGAAGCGTCTGACAGGTGGATGAGCTACTAGCTGCTTTCTCCGCCCCCCTCGCAGGTCCGCATGACAGCGTGCACTCACGTTGCGGCTCAAAAGGCGCCGGCGAAATCAAATGAAACTGATCCAGAGGAAAAGAAAACAAAAAAACAGAGGAAATCGAAGGAAATCTAAGCAAGAGGCAAATGCCAGGCGCATTGCCAAAATGCTCAGACATGATATGAAATTATTTGTCAACGCCATTTTCAACAACTTTCCCAACATTTCATTTCGTTTTCATTTTTGGCGAGGCGTTCTCTTTTTCAGCTTTGCGGTCGCTGCAGTGTTGTATGGCAAAGGGTTGGGACAGGGGCTGGGGGTTTACTTTGCATTCGGTATTTCAGTTTCAGCTCTCGGAGTTGCTTTATTTTCTTCAACTATGGAATTGCATGCCAAGCGGCGCAAACATGCAATGACAGCCATCGAACTGCAGTGCAAAACTTGTGATTGCTTTCAAATGTTTTATTAGCTTACTGTTTGGAGGGGTTATGGGGCGACGATAGTGTGGGGGAAAACAACAATAACAATATTGGTGGCACTAAGGTTTACTAGTTCTCTGTGTGTGTGTGCAGATATGTGACAATATTATGGCAAAAGATGCGGCATTTCTGATAAAGCTCTGAGTGTGGCCACAGTTCAATTGCAGTTGCAAATCCCTTTGAATATAAGTAGTAAGCCGATATGTGTATATAAGAGAATTATTTTAAAGTTGTTTAATGTAAGTTAAGTAGCTTCTAATATACTTAGTGCATCTATAGGAAAATGTAATAGTTTCTTCTTTCCTAAAGCAAACGTATAAAACTGACACACCATTGAGTATTAATTTTTTATTTTTATATACGTATATGAAAACTATGAGAAAGTTAGCATGCATCCAGATAGATAGACGAACAGGCTGGTAAAACTACATATATGGACTCAGTCGTCCTAATCAGAAATTTTGATATTTACTAATGTATTTCACTATAAATATTTTAAATAATTTTGATATTAATAAACTACTATAAATAATAAATTTGGATTTAAACAGAGTCGAATGGAACAGACCGATTTTATCAATAGCTTTCTATATATGCTGAGGCTACATACAGTACTGTGCATATATTTCAATTGTAGATTTGCGCCTGAAATATGTTTGCCCGCCTGGGCTGTCTACTCAAATTGAGCCTTAATTGCGTAATTTCAGCCCGGTTTTCATACGTATTTAACCAAGGGCGTTGTTAACAGAATGTAACTGACGATGGTTCTGATGTTGGCATACTTCACCTTCGGGTAGTTCGAAATTTAATTAGTCAGCAGACGAAATCAATACATCTGAGTCATGAATCTGTTTGCTGCAGTGACCTCCTCTCACCTATATCTCTGCACCTGCCACCCCCGTAGCCAAGGCTGCAGCCCGCAGGTAGCGCTGTCTGGATGTAGTTTTGGTTGCCGCGCATTAATTTTGTCTATTTACAAGAGGTTTTTGCCTCATTTTTGCTCTCACTTTGTGTGTGTTTTTTCTGTCGCTCTCTCTCTATATTTTTTTGGCGAGTAAGTTTTTTAAGTGGTTTGCGGTTTATCATTTTCGGTTTGCAGCAATGGGGAAATGAAATGCAGTAGGTCTGCAGCTGCCTTGGCGCTGTTTGGTGTTGAGTTTTTGAGTTTTACGTGGCGTGGCGGCTGCTTCAGACAAAACTCTGCGCCAACAGGAAATAACGGTAACGCTGCTTCATTTCCGCTTTTATTAAAACATACTTTTCCCGTTGTATCTCATCCGTTTAGTCTTCTTACTGTTACTGGGGCCATCTTTTTTATCAGGGAGCGTCCTCGTTGTTTGTTTCTGTGGGTCTACAGCTGCTTTTACTTTATGTTGTTGCTTTTGTTGTTTTGTCACTTCCGCTAGCCGCCCGCAGTTTTATACTGCTATAACTTGTTTGCTGTTCGCTTTACTGAAGTTTTTTTTCGCACAGTTCTGCGGCTTGCGCTTTAAAAGCAGTCAGCGGATGTTGGGCCACCTTTTTGGCCTCTCATGCAAACAGAGCTTGCAACTAGTTGGAAGTAGCCAAAGGTAATTAATTTTGTTGCTGTAAGTTTTATGTGAGGAGCAGCATAAGCTTGAGAAGTTTGAGGACTCCTTTCCAAGGCAAACACCAGGCGACTCCCATAAAATCACAAAACTCAGCTCAGTTCAGGTCTTACTTTGAAGCAGGTGAGCCAGGTAACGTGCCGTTGCCCTTGACAGTCCACAGTGCAAATGGATTTGCCATTTTCCATTTTCCATTTACTTTGCTCCTCATTCAGAATGAGTGGCCGCAATTTTAAAGGTTTCGTTTTTTTTTTATATTCTGTGTTTTATTCGGTAAACTCGCGGCCATAGTCAAACAGCTTTCGCATGCAGTTTCCATTTTCCGCTGAAATTTTCCATTTTCATTTTCATGTCATGCTGCAATGTGTCTATTAATTTTGTGTGCCATGCCCCATTGGGCGTTGACAGCAACTCTGAAAAATGACTAGCACAAAATTCGATATTCACTTTGAGCACCAAACAAAGCGTCTAATGAAGCATTTCAATTGGCTGCCTTGATTTTGGCAGTGCCTAAGTGTAAAGGATGGCTGAATGTGCTGAATGTGGCCTTGAACTTTCATCGGAAAAAGTATTTTGATAAGACGCAATATGTTATAGTATCGATCGCACATGTATTGTGCGTTGGGTGAAACTAGGAGATAGCCTGAACCCTTCGATCTAGCTTTATAAGCATTTCAGCCCGTTTGCATTCATACACACATACACAAATTCACACACACACACGCACTTTATTCGGTAGCTGCGCCTCCCCCCACTATAATCCTTGTTTTCTTCTCAACTAAATGTATGATCGCTATGAAATTTTCAGGACTTATTAAAAGCATTGAAATGTATGTACAAACCAATTTGCAAGTCTGTAGTGTTTAATTTGCGAGGTTAATGGTTGTATCGATATTGGGGCCGATTGAAACAAAAAATATTTGGTAGCTCTAGCTCTTATAGTTTAGGAGTTATGCTTGAAAACCCGGGTCAAAAACGCAATTAATATCGATAAAAAAAAAGAGAACGGAAAGCGCTATCGACCTTTTGAAATTGGTATTGCGAATGGTATATACGAACCGAATGAGTCAAAGATCTAGCTAGTAGTATCTGAAATTGACGCCTTCATACAGACAGACGGACAGATAGACAGACAGACAGACAGACGGACAGAGGACTATTATACATTTGTCAGCTTATCTGTATGCCAAAACTTTTGTTTCATTTTTAAATGTAATAGAGAGAAGAACAACAAAATAAATGTCAAGACATTTGGCCAGCAACTGTTGCCTAACACCTGTCACTCTCATGCACCTGCGGCGTCTGACCCTTCGTATGACCCAAACACGGGATAAGACAGTAAAAGCGAAAAATCCTTAGGCCATGTCTGCAACGTAAATGTAACTGTCTTCTTGCTTGAAACATGACGCGTTAAAGTCAAAAGTTGTGACTACAGTAACAACAGCAAACACAATGTTGAGAGCCATCAAGTGCCACAATGTAAGACGTGGGCAAAAGTAAAACTACGCAAGTGAAATGAAAATGAAACGAAGTTATCATGGCTCAAGACACACGGCTATTATGCCAGTGCTGCTGCCATGCCAGGATAAGCGTTTCGGGGCGTGCCACAAAGGACCCTGCCCATAGCTGCAGCCGAGCCTGCCCGTGGCCGCCACAAAGCACATGCCAAAGGTCCACAATGAAATTGTAGTGCGTGTCGGCTCAAGTGCAAGGCGATCCAAAGCCGAACCGGAGCCGTCGTCGAAATCATAGCCGGAATTGTAGCCATAAGCCGTTGCCAGGTCGATGTCAAAAGTTAAAACGCAGCAGCAAATGTAAAAGGCAAGTGGCAAAATTTTAATCAAAGGCCAAACCGCCCGCCGAGATCAGATCCAGTCAAAGTGCAGGGCGCAGGATTTAACAGACGGCAATAACAACAACAACAACAACAACAACAACAACAACAACAATACAAAAGCAGCAGCAGTAACAAGCTAAAGGAATATCGAATTAAAACGAAACAAGTGAAGCCTTTGGAATTGCTTTGCAATTGCCTTTGCCACGTGTCCTCTTTCTTAAATGCCCTTTTGAAGAGCATGGTTACATTGCAAAGAACTGTGTTCCGGCCCATAAAGTGTATACACTCTGGATAAATCAAAGTATATATTGTTATCTTCAGCTGTTCACTCAACTAGATTAACTGTTTTCGTTTTGAAGATATAATTTACTATAACAATATTGGTCCAAATTTGGGTAATTGTATAAAAAATATACATTTATTTTTTGTTATTTATTAATGAATACGCAAAATTTAAAGAAACGCTAATATATATATAACTCTAACAAATATTTTAAGATGGTATAAACCTTATTTTATTCCTCATATTTAATGTAATCAACACATATATTTTACAGGTTATTTTCATTCAAGTTTTTTATACTATACACATAATAGTATAGTAATAAAATAGCTTTGACTAGCTTAAATTGATAGTTAATTTTTTAGGGTATGAAACCTTTGTCATAGCTGTTTTTCCTATTCTCTTTTTATAACTTGCCCGAGTCGCTTCAGTCCTTCAGCTTCAGTAAAGGGAGGCGGTAGACGGTGAGCATGTTTATTGCAGGGCCTGCTCGCTAAGCTGCATTGCGAGGCTTCATAATGTTCACCGCATGCGTCTAGGCGGGGCGCCACACACACTCCCACACTTACACACACACACACACACACACATAGTTATACACACTCACACACAGAGCATGAAGACAGGCTGGCATTGGGTTTCGACCAGGAGAGAATGAAAATGAAATTCACGAAATATGATTTGAGTTTTGTGTGTGTTTGCGTATCTGTGCCTGCTAACTGCTAATTAATCAAGTCTGTCAAAGGCATTGCCAACATGTTGCCAAGCTCATCAAGGCAAGCCGCATTCACATTCACATCTTTATTCACATCCTTATTCACATCTACATTTCGAGCCGCATCCTGCACAGCTGTTTAAACTTGTCGACTAAGCCGCTGCAAATCCCCTGAAAGCCTTGCCTGTCTGCACCTGGCAGCCCCCCAAAAACGTAGAATAAATGTAGAAAAAAAAGAGAAAATGTATATAGAAAAAGAGGAAGAAAAAATGTAAAATGAAATTACAAAATTATGCCAGCTGCGAACATTTTGCAGTGAACTTTGCAACAGGAATCCCAAGTCAAAGGCGCTTATAAAAATGTACCCCAAATGCAAAAGAAGCGACTTTTGCCAAAACAAATCTGCTCCCAGCTTGGCAGGTGAGCAGCTCTATATGTATATTTATAATCTAACCTGCTCTCACATACAAAGATCTCTTCACTTTTCTGTCTTTATCTTTTCATATGTTTAAGCCGCAAGAAATTTTATAAAATAAATATTCGTCTTATTTCTACTCATTATTCAATGCTCGGATACCTTTAACCCCAGCTTGGGGTAACCTCAGCCGATGCTGAGTGGATTTGCCACTGAATTATGTGCTAATTATGCGTTCAACTTTCTTTAAGACTTTTCACTCAAAGAGTTTCCAGTTGCGAGTTGGCCCAAGTAAATAGCTTAGCGTCGACTTTACGAAATGAAAACCAGGCAAAAAGTTATGAAACCAAAAAGGGATGGAAATAATAGGTAATCTTGTGGGTCGCCGAAGATTGAACACACTTCATATGTTATTCAATAGTTCTTAATAGATATGAAAAGACTTGAGTTAGATGTGTTAAGCCAAATGCGTATTCTGTTTAAACTGATAATTTCATTCTCGGCAAATATTCAAATACTTTGCCTATATATACTCTATATACATATACGTATGTCAATCTCAATATATTTTAAAATCTATCCGCTTTAAAACGTTACGCATTTCATAACTAAATTAAAATATCCTCCAAAATAATATTCAAAAAATTTCACGCTGATTATTATTTACGTTCTACCCATCCTGCTCCACTTCCCCTCTGCCCTTGTGTCCCAGTGGCCGGCGTCTGTAGTCGGTGGACTTCCGTTATTGGCGGCGTCTGTGCGCCACAGACTGAAACGGCAACGGAAATCCACGTTAGAAAGCGCCAACAAAACAAAATCTCTAAAAAAAATTGTACGTGGGAATGGAAATTGAGCTGGAGATGGTGGGCTAAAACGAAGCTGAAGCTGTAGCTGGAGATGGTAACGTGGCGCATAAAAGATATGCCTGAACAGTTTTTGCCTGGATTTGTTGTGCTGAGTACGCAGCATATGGCAAAAGTTTAAGCAAGCAATTTTTATTTATACTCGATTTCAATACAGTTCTGGCACACACACACACACACACCCACACACACACACACACATACGATGTGTGCAGCTGCAACTGCTGAAAGAAATATGAGAAATTGTAGCATATTTTTGCGTCTGTTTGGTCTAACTCAACTTTTATTTGTTTGCCTCATTGCATGCCACAGACATTTTGCGGTCGAGCGGAGTCAAAGCCTTAAATCTATTCTCTGTTTAAATTGGCAAAATTCGTGAGCGTGTAAGAGAGACAGAGAAATACCAGCCAGTAGAGTACAGTAGGGAATATTCTGATTGCCATATACTCTATTTTTAGTCGAATAATTAAATAAGTTACAACAGAGTCCTCTATGGGCCACGACAAATTGATCCCAAGCTCATAAATAGCTCATATAGTAAAGATTTTGCTTATACAAAGTTTTAGTAAATCTTATATACCCTATTTGCTCTTTTTTGGATACAGGGCCACACAAAACTGCACACAAAAGCGAATTCTGTGCATTGTTGCACGTTTTCTTCTTCCTCTTGATTTTGTTATAGTAGTTATTGTGCATTATATTGGCTGGAATACATAGTATATATATATATCGTGTAGCTTGGTCACTTTCTGGTCACTTGGCATTTCAATAAGCAGTTGCATTTTGCATATGTGAGAAATAGTTGCGAAAACCAAACTGAAACTCAAACGTGCAACAACAAAAACAAATTTTGCAAAGCAGACAGACCAAATATCAAATATATCAATAAACTTGTGCAATCCGCCTTTGAAGTCTAAATAAGAAGTCTCATTTAATATTTTGTGAAATCTACACATAAACTTGGAGAAAATGCGTTGGTTTAAATTGAAATGTGACTGGTAGAGATTTGTTTTATCTGTATTCAAATTTCATCAATCGTTTATTTTGCATATCACTCAAAATTGTTTTTCTGCGTGTAAAATTTGCGAACTTTCATAAAACTCTTCATTTCTTTTTTGTGTTATGAATTATGTATAATCTTATGAATAATCTTGGACAACATTCTTGCTTAATTATTGCATATTTAAAGGCAAGTTTTTAGATTAAGTAGAACACTCACCTCCTTCATCGGTCATCACCAATATGGTTGTTTCCGGGCCGAGGCCCTCCGGATTGAACACCTGCACGGTGACCTTATATTGCGTATAGGTTTGCAGATTCTGAATCTCATGACTCTGCAAGCAAACAAAACACAAAATATTTAATAATTTAATCAAAAGGAAAACGTGCACTTAATGTGCGCAGCTTTTGAACTGTGAAAAAAATGAACTGTGTGTGGACGAAGAAGTTGCTGCTGGCTCGTCTTGCACTCCTCCGTTTTTCCTGCGTCAGCTGCGATGTGCCTGCTTCAAGCGGAAATTGCGCATTGCATACTTTTGTGCGTCGCTTGGCAAATATATGTGTATAAGGACGTGTATGTATACACGAAAATTGCAGCCTTTAAAAATGTATTCTCTGCTGCAGCGTAGTACGCAAAAAAATAAGGAAATTGAGGTAGCCTTAATTGTAGATACCAACATGCATGCATGTAAATATTTACACATGTACAATACGAGGGAGGTAATCTTGAAAGGTTGCGCGTTTTCCATCTACCCAAACGAAGCCCGGCAAAAACTACTTATGTGGCAGCACATCCTGGCGGGTACGGCTTATTAAAATTTTACGTAAGGTCAAAAGCAGTGCGAAACCATAAAACAAGCCGCCGGCTTTGAGCAGCGCAGACACACACACGCACACACATGCAGACACGTTGTGGTTAAGCCCAAAATGGCTGCCTGTTACAACAAACACAATTTATGTTGCATACATTAGGGAGATTGTTGTTGTTGCTGTTGCTGTTGCTGTTGGACTGGACCGCAAAGCGGTTGGTTGCTGCCTGAAATGGCTCGGCGCCTGTATCTGTTTGTGTGTGTTTCTGTATATGTGTGAGTCTAGAAACGGATTGACTGCCATGCCAAAAGCTTAAGTGGCTGCCAGGCGCCAAACTTGGCCAACAAGCGCTTTGATTTAACAACCAACAAGCGCACATCTTTTTGCCAGCTCAGAGTGTATTAGTGTGTTGGTGTGTGCATAGGCGAGATTTTAGTTGCTTTCGCTCTACGCTAATGCCGACATATAATTTCATTTTATGTAGTCGCCACTCGAGTGGCCCAGTAAATGAGGCCCGAAATTTACAGCTGCTGCCACTTTTATGTGGCTGCTACCAAAACAGTTAATTGATATAATGTAATTGATAAAGCTGAGTGTGTGTGCGCTAAGCTAAAAGCATGATAAATTGCCAGGCAACAGTAAAGAAGTTGCCTGCAACCGACTGCAGAATGCTCTATTAGCAGAGTGAAACGATTTAGAAGCAGGCCTTAAAATGCCTTATTGCTTATGTAGATCGTGGTTGTCAAACTCAAATATGTGAATATATCTCTTATATGCTATAAGTTCCAAATTTTTGAATATAGCTTTCAATACTATAATATACATAATGCTATATATATAATAATACATGTATTATTATGTATATTATTATTATGTAATTCACTTATAGCTTTAATATAGATTTAATATATTCGAGAAAATATGCTAACTTGGAAAACATAACACAACCAATATACACTTTTTCGCCATTTTCTAACAGAGCAGAGTCACAGATTCGATATGTGCTGTGACGTCAAGCTGCTAATTAGTGCATTGCCCAACACTTGCTCATCATTAAAACTTTTGCCCCGTTGCGCACAGCTGATATCTTTATGTGTGCGAATCGTTTCCTAGCAGCTAGTCACAAAGGTGTAAAGCGAAACTCAAACAACAATTAACAACAACAAGAAGAACTGCGTGTTACAAATTTGTTGGTTGCCACATGCCGCATCTGCATAGCCTTTGAGATATGCAAAAAATGTTAACAGCAACGACTACTGACGAGTGGCACAAAGTTTAGACGTTTTAGTTTTCACTCGGTGGCTTTTGTGAAAACTCGCACGGCGTAAAACGAGCAAAATTTATGCTTTACGGCGTAGAAATTTTAATTAGAAAATTGGCAAATTTTTGGGAACAGCAAGAGCAACGCAGAACAGCCGCAGATAGCCCTGTTCCAAGGACCCGAAGCGCTTTCACACGTGACAGCTCAATGTAACTAAGGCATGACACCAAGGGCTACGCGTCCGGAGTGCCGGGTTGATAACTGAAGGCAGTTCTCGCTGCGATATGGGTATAGCAGAAAGCCATGCCCTCGAGTTTAGCAGGGATTACAAAAAAAAGACAAGAGACAAAAAAAATGAAGTCGCACGTTTCTGCCTGCAAGGATAAGATTTCAACGTTTCGCAACTGACATGCAAAATGAATAAAAGAGCACAAAGCTCCAGTTTTGGCTCCGGTTCCAGTTCCACTTGCTGCTGCAGCTCTGTTTAGCCAGCGGGTCCAGCGTCTAGATAACTGCAAAATATGCACTCAAGCACAAAAGAGTGCCATGTCCCTAACAGCGGAACGTGGAATACACCCCGCCCAAATACAAAAGTGCTCTCTTCCCAACCTCAACCCTGGCATAGTTTTTTTTTTGTTTTTTTTGTGTTTTTTTTTTGGAATTTAGGCAACTACGTCGCGTTGAGTGTCGTACGTGAGCATTATCGCTAATAATTTTTGCATATTTCCAGCCACCATTCACCTTTATTGCACCCCGTCCCATCGCTTGGTTTTGCATTGAAAATATGAAAATTTTCAAAATGCATGCCATGCACAGCATATTATTGGCTTAAATGGCATAGATGGGAGGGATAGGTGGTTTTTACTGGAAATTATATTGAACGATGCGCTTAAAGCGGAAATTAGTTGCAGCTTTAAGCTCTAATATTACACATGTATTGGTTGATTTAAATATTTAAAATACAATTTACAAAAATGAGGGAAATTTAAAAAAATAAATAAATAAAATAAAATATTTATGCATACTAAATTTTAGGCAGAATTCCTAGAGTATCTGAATTTGCTGGGTCAATTTGGACTGTTAATAGATATTAAGAACATACTATATATTTTTTAAACACGGACTGAAGTTTCTGTTATTTAATTTATGATATTTAATAATGAAGTCTGCAATTTGCGACGAAAGCTGAATATTTCCAACAATTTAAAAGATAGAGCCACCAAATTTGGTATGTAGATGGTGACTTCCCCCAAAAATTGCAATCTTGACATTCCGGCCACGCCCACTAGAATGCCCCCCTAACGCCCCCGCTCTTAAAAATCGGATATGCCTATATTTCCCACAGTTTTTAAGCTAGAGTTACCAAACTTGGAAGGTAGATAACTCAAGATCGGTACAAAAATTTCGGCCATGACATGTAAAGTTCTCGGATATATAGCTCCCAGATTTCAAACTTCCATAACTTTATCAAAACTAAACCGATTTTCAAGTTTGATGGCATTTTGGTCATGTAGATGAGTTTGCATTTAAAATAAATGAATTTTTAAAAATAAAATTTTTTGGAAAAAGGCATGTATGCTGTATATTTTATTAAACTGTGAACGAGTATTGTGCTGTCAGTTACACCCGACTGGAACGTTTTTACTTGTTTTTGTTATTATTATTTTAATTAAAAAGTGAAACAAAATGGAGCTGCTAACGACAAGCCTCTGATTGCTTAGCTCATCTAGAGAGTGTAAGATCCAGCGGGGCACATTAGGGGCTAAGTGCACATCGACTACTGATGCTATTAAAATATTAATGTATTTAATTCAGAAGACTGTCTCGCTTTGCTCATTACATACACTTTTTTCCGGCATTTTATGATACCCCTTTTTTGCACCCATTCCCATGGGTGCCATAAAAAGGGCTCGTAAATTGAAAAATCTGTGCATTAAACACTGAAAATGTAACCCCATATTGGATATTTGCTAATTTCTTTTTATATCGAGTAGTTGTGATTGCCTTGCGTTTCGGTACTGTGGCACTTTGGAGCATCCTTCCAGCCGAAAAGTAGTTTCATAAATTTCCAAATTCCTTTTGGAGCCATAGATATTGCGGTAAGGCTAAAGGTATTCCCGTGTGACATGTTTGGCAGCACGTGCCGCAAAGGGCTACCCGCATGTATTACTGTCTCAAACATTGCCACACTTCATTAGTGCCGTCGCGTGTGTTGGTATTCGAAAGATAGAAATGCCACACACCCAACACTCAACACTTAAACACACACACATATACTATACACACCTTATACACACTTTGGGCAAAATGTTGGCCCCGCTTTCCACTAATCGTTAACAAATTGCTTGTGATAGCGACCACTACAAGGAAGATACGCCACCGTTGAATGTGCCCCTTGTAGCAACAACAGTTGTAAGTATTTGCCGCATGTGTGGCCGGGGGCGTGGCTGTGAGAAAAACACCTTTTGTCGGCAGGTGTAAATTACTTTTTAATACATCGCAACGCGCCGCATGAAAGCCCCCCGTCGAATGACAACATGTGAACACATGGCGCACACTTTGGGGCCAATTCAAAAACAGTATTTTGTAAGGATGGTAACAGGGAGGCGGTGGCACGAACCCGAAATGGAAATCAATGTGGCAGCTTAGCTGCCATTTTCGATATGTAAAGGTGTCAGAAGTTGTGGAAATTCAATTATCATATAGGAAAATGGTGCTTACCTCCACAGTATTATCGCGTATATAGATTTCCTTGGTATCATTTGGATTGCGATCGCGTGGACGATATGTAATGCGATAGCCGAGAAATTCAGAGATGTAAATCGAGCTGGAGGACGTGTTGTGAGCCGTTGTGTGTATCGGTTTGCCTGTGGGCGCTGCAAACAAAATAACCACACAAAATATAAGCAAAAAACAATTTGAAATCAAAATCCAAACTCAAATTCAAATTCAAATCTAAATCACGAGCTGGAGCTGGAGTTTGGAGCTTGAGCGTTGGTGAACTCGTGAACCAAACTTTTTGGTACTGCCAAAAACTTGGCGTAAACTCAAAAATTTCAAATTAAAAATGCCGCACGGCAAAGTTTGTTTTCTCTATCGTTTTTGCCGTGCATTTGCTTTCGCGCGGCGCGTTGTCTGTGGCATTGTCAAGTTGTCACTGTCACGCAACATAAGTTGCAAGTGTCAGCATCCCTCGCTCACCCAGCTCTGGCTCGTCCTTGCCTAACATCTAAGCCGTGGCCCATAAAAATTGCTCTACCCCGTGGGTTCACCCTGTCGCATCAAGTTAAATGGTGCGTGCGTCTCAGTTGCCTGATGGGCAGGTGAGCTGTTCAGCCAGATCTAGAATTTGAGTTGGTGGGGGAACCTGAATTTGAATCGGAGTTGGGCAGTTGGACAAGTTTCTCTGGCAGTTTGTCACCTGGCTATGCTCCATATAAATAATTTAAGACATTTTCCTTTTGACTTTGTGCACAGCGCAGATCAGCTGTTAATTGAAAACATTGCCTAAATATTGCAATACCACAGCCTTAAATTATACAAATTGGCCAGATTCGCAGTTATGCGAGCCGGCCCTTAATGAGCTCCAAGCCGCAGACTATTGACTAATTTGCAACCGCAAATGTGTTGCAACCACACAGTCACACCAGCTGGCTGCCTCACATTCCAATATTGCGTGGCATAAATGGAATTTTACGCCCCAAGCTTCCTTTTGGACTTGGGAGGACGGGTGCTTTCTAAGACAAATGTGTTGCTAATAGCTTGTCGCTGTCGCCATTGCGGGATATATGACTAAAACTGAAACAAAGGGAAGGGTGTAAGGGGAAGGGATGGGGTCTGTTCTTGGGCGTGACAACTGTTAGGTAGATGTTGCGGCTGCTTTTGCCGTGATTAATGTGCGTGGAGCACTGCAAAACCTATGAAAAAATTTGCTGACCTTTATGCCCTTGCAAAGGGTATCACAAATATACCACGTGCTCGTTAACGCATAGACGAAAATACCTTCGGCTTTAAAATATAAGTACATTAATGATAGGCGAGGTATCTAGATGAAAATAGATCCGCGTTTATTTTGCAGGCGACCTAATTAGTATTCGTAAGCATAGGCGTAAGCGTATTCAATCTAAGCTATTCCAAAGATAACTACTTTGCTGTGTATCAGCTTTGCCTAAAACTAGGCAACAGTTAATCAGAGGCCGCAAGCAGCAGGTGCGACACTCACAAACACACACGCGCACACATACACAGCTGCAACATTAAAGCAAGCAATAAGAGTGTCTGTGTGTGTGTGGCTGTACGCGGACATGCCACAAGCAGCGCACATTTCGATACGACAAGCAGCCTTTGTTTAGCTGTCAATATTTGTCAATTTGCGGCTTGACAATTGGGTTAGCAACTTTGCAGCAGTTGCCACGCCCCAAATAAATTGCAGTTTAATGCGCAGTTGGGGCACGCGCAGACACTAAAGCGTTAAAATAATTAAATGCATATAAGGCAGGCTTAAAGGCAGGCACTTTTATGAGGTCACAACATTTCATGATCGGCACTTAAAGCAGGTGCGCCGAGTCGTGGACCATGGCGTAAAATTCAAATGAAAAATTAATGCGATTGTAAAAAGTGTCATGTCAGCTGTCTGGTAATTTATGTGAGTCACTGTCAGCCTACATCATAAAACGAACAACTACCAGGATATGGTCATATTTCTGGAGTCTGTATGTGTGCGTGTGTATGTGTGTGTGTTCATGTGCTTGCAATACTCACCCTCGCGTAGCGTCACAATGTAGTAGGACTCCTTGGAGGGGGGGCTGGTGCCCAGTTTGTTAACGGCCAACAGGCGAAAGCTGTAAACGGTGAAGGGCGTCAGGCCGGTCACCTGATATGATGTCGCATTCGTCCTTGTATAGATGCGAGCCACTTGATCCCATATACCATCCTCGCCCTCGCTGCAAAAAAATATAGAGAAACGAAACAACGATTGCTCAATAATGTAATTTATCCCTATATTTGCATCTTCATTTTATTTATTCATTTCAAATTTATCATTTCTAAATATTTTATAGTCCAAGCTTTATTACATTTGCTTCAATTCACACCTGCAAATGCAATATAACAGTTTTTTTACCATTTATTCCAAATACATTTTTAAGAGCCCATCATCGTGAGGATTAACATAAAAAATAGGCTGCAAATGCATTATGAAAATGCATGGGCGTGGTCTGTTCGGCGTGCCTGCAGATAAAATGCGAATGCTTGCCATAGCTACTAAAATATTTATGCGCTTTTTTACCACACACCACCACACACTAACACTCATACACGCGCAAAAATGTAGAAATAACAAACAAAATTGTTATGAGTTTTTTATTTTTTAACACATAAGTAACGATTTAAGACCGATATTTTTGCAAATATAAGGTAAATACATATTTATAATCATATTATAAAGCTGAGTTTGTATACTTAGGTATTTATTTTGTTGGGGAAACTTTAATCAACTGTTATCATAAACATATTTCTTTATTACCTAAAAAGCTGTCATATGATAGAAATTTGGTTAAAAAAATATACATATTTTTATACTCGTTCACGAAGTGAAAAAGTATATTGGATTTGTGCAATGTCCGTCTTGCTGTCCGTCCGTCTGTCCGTATGAACGCCGCTATTGTAGCTAGAGACTTGAAATTTTGGATATATACTCGTGCGTACCCGCGTCAGATAAAGTGTTAAGGATTTTGGGCTGCGCCCACTGGGGGCGTGGCAAACCGATAACACCTAAAATCGCATATTGATAAAGTCCACAATTTTAAAGCTAGAGTCACCAAACTTGGTATGTAGATAGCTAACGACCTCCCAAAAAGATGGCCACCTTGGTATCCTGGCCCCGCCCTCTATAACGCCCCCAGCGTCCCGCCCTAAAAAATCAGAAATGCCTATATCTCCCACAGTTTTTAAGCTAAAGTCACCAAAATTGGGATATATATTACTGGAAAGCTCCCGCAGATGTTACAGAAAGATTTTCCGGCCACGACCCCACCCTCTCACTCCCGGCCCCATAAACCGCCAAAATATATATCTCGCACAGCTTTAAAGCTAGGGTCACCAAATTTGGAAGGTAAATAACTGGTCACCTCCTTTAAAGATAGGTAAAAAATTTCCCGATCACGCCCACTCCAGCCCCGAAAATCGAAAAAAACCTTTATCTCGTACAGTTTTAAAGTCAAAGTCATCAAATTTGGTATGTAGATAGCTGGAAAAAATTGCGACCTTGACATTCCGGCCACACCCACTAGAGTGCCCCCCTAACGCCCCCGCCCTTAAAAATCTGATATGCCTATATAGTTTTTAAGTGACAATTACTAAATTTGGAGATAACTGCTGAACATTTCGGCCACGATTTATTATTGCGAATTTTTGGTTTTAATCGATTGTGTTTGTCACAATTAGTATAAACATCAACATTAAACCTGATTCTGAGGGAAAACTAAACCGGTCTTCAGGTTTGATGGCATTTTGATCATGAATTTTCACTTAGATCGATTTTACATTTAAAATATATGAATTTTTGAAAATAAAATTTGTTGGAAAAAGCTTGCCCACCCCTGATATCCGAAAAAATTTTATTTTCAAAATTTATTAGTCATAATTAATTAGAGATTAATTCTGCATTGCACAAATAATGCCTGGCTGTATGTTTTATTACACTGTGAACGAGTATTGCGCTCTCGCCTACACCCGACATCAACGTTCTTACGTGCTTTTTAATAATTTAATTATATATAAAATATATTTGAAAATTTTAAAAAGTCTAAAAACATATATTTGAATTTATCATAGTCATTCGTTTAGCCGTCATAAAAGCACATTTATTAAATATGTTTGCTAAGATATTAAATTCGGCATGTGGCAACCCTAAGAAAACGGTTTATTTTTGGTTTTTCCGTTTTGTTTTTGTTGCTCAGTTGTGTCGCATAAATTTGTAACAGGGGCCGAGCAATAAGCATTTTTCATGACCAATATCAAAGTGCAGTAAATTTTGTTTAAAGTTGCCAAAAACACAGCAGCTTTTTTTGCGGAGCTGCATAAATTTCACGCATGCCATGGCTGGGTGTGCGAGTGTGTGTATTCACATTATGTTATTAGGGCTTATGCACGACGGCAGCAGCAGGGGTTGAAGGGAAACGCGGCTTTTATGTGTGATTAAAAATGCATTAAATATGAGATGCGACTGAGAAGCACAAAGAAAACCAAAATGTATTTGACTACCAATAAAAAAGAAAATGGGGCGAAAACATTTTTTGTAAGTTGCGTGAAAAAGCATTAAAATTAATAAATGCGTATGGGCAGCTACACTCGCAAAACAAGCATATATACATGTGTGTGTGTGTGTGTGCGTGTGTGTGGGGGTAACACATGTGACTGCATTGTCAATGGGCATTTTGTAAAAAATGAATACAATATGCTACTCAGTCGAAGCAAGAGTGTGTGTGGGTGTGACTGTGCACACACACGTACACTGGAAAAAGTCTTGGCTACTTCATGAAAAATGGGCGGCAGCAACTTGTGAATAATGTGGTGTGCCTAAAAAACCAGCTCGACAACACCAACAACAGGCAAAATAACCGCAACGGCAAATAAATTTGCGGCTGCTTTCAGCCGCACAACAAGGCTGAATGAATGTGCATGTGTCTGTGTGCGTGAATTTGAATCGGTATAAAATAAACACAAAATCTTTTTTTGTAAGCCGCTTTAAGTTTTTTTCGCCCGCTTTTAGCATATGGCTTATGTATTTTGTGGGTGTGTGTGTGTGGGGGGGGTGTGGGTGATTTGCATGGCCAGGGCTAAAGTTCACGCACAACTTGTTTAAAGAGGCAAAAATTTTGTATTTTGTGGCTGAGCAACTACATGAAATATGCACAATGAACTGCATAGTTAATGAGCCTATTCAGGGCAGCGGTTGAATGTAGAGCGTGTGGGGGGAAACAGAAAATGCTTAAATATTCCATTTTATTTCAAAACATGTCATTATATATTGCATATTTCTAATGAGCTCACAACTGACAACATTTTAGTTGTATTTTATGTGTTTAGCTGGTAAACAAGAGTAAAGCGAACAAATCGAACTCAATAAAAATAATTACAATTATTATTCTATTGCTATTGAAAATGTGCACATATTATGTATAATTAAGTACAGCTTAATAAAAAACAACTATCATCCTCAAATTGTTGTATTATTTTATTATTTTTTCATTATTCATTATTCAATTACAATTTGCCAACATTTAAAAGAAAGAAAAACAACAAAAAATAAAACTTGCGTTGTTATATTTAATTAATTAATGCTAAAGCAAAAGAAAAAAAATTTGCTAAAATAACATGACTCTTTTTTCTGCAACAATCTCTCGATGTTGATTTTCAGGCACATAAATCAACGGAGAGCACTTAAAATTATGATTGAAATTTCTTCTTTTATTTGTGTATTTTATTTTATGTGATGTCATTTTGTAAATATGAACTGTGCGTGTATGTGTACGTGGGTGTTTGCGTACAGCAACAAAATCAACAAGCAGGAAAAGTGTGGTTGACAGAGATACCCTCTCGTCAGACCTGGAACAGCTTTAATCGCATTACTTCTGTATTTATAATTGAAATGTTGTACAATTCTATTCCAATTTTAAGTAAAAATATACACAAAATGAAGGTACTCCAAATATGGGGTTAAATCTAATATTTGGTGGATATAATTTTAGATGTTAGTAAGAAAACTCAAATTAATTAATAGTCTATCAAAATGTGTGAGTTTGTATAGTGGATAACAGCGCACCTCCCAATTTCGGTGTCTCTATGTTCTAATATTCTATAGAAAAACATTTTAAAAATATTATAATATATTCTTCGCTGTGAAGGCTTGATGGATGCATACAAATTAAATAGTCCGAAGCATCAACTGCTGCCTTAAACGGAAATATACCCATTTTAAAACAATTTTTTATTCTTTACAGGGTAGAAAAATCAACACAAATTGATAAACACATTTTACACAGCTGTAAACAGCACTCAAACAGTTGCGAATACAGCACATCAATTCGATAATAAGTTTGGCCTCAAACACAATAACCACACAGAATGGTGTGTGGGTTTGTGTGTGTGTGTGTGTGTGTGTGAAAGAGGGAGTGCGTGTTAATACAGTTTATGGATCGCATTAACGTACAGCCACTTGTTTTTGTGCACACAGCGCCCCCTCGCACAACATACCTCAACTGTTTTCATTTTATTTCAATTGCATTGGCATTCACAGTGTGGATTTACGAGACGAGATTTCCAGCTTGAAGCGTTTCGTTGTCATCGTCTTTCAATTTACAGGGCGGCGGGCACTCAAAGATATATTCAGCATAACGTACACACACACTCACATGCACACAGGCTTTATACATATGCAGTGGGTATGCATATGCGCAAATAAACCGAATCAAGCGAAAATGTAAATAAGAGGCGTGCTGTGGCAGCAACAGCAATGCGAACAACACGAAAAACAACAACAACAACTCAACCTACACTTCACATCACTTCACATCGATGGGAGAATTTGCATAAAATGCAGTCAGCGTCGCAGTCAGCGACGCAGTTAGCGTCAGCTTTGGCAGCGTTTGCTTCATTTTGTGCATGCCCAAAAAAGTATGCTACATATATGCAGCTGCATTTATATATGTGTGTATGTGTGCATGTGTGCTGGGCAGGCACTCGCGCGTGTTGCGATATGTGTGCGGGTGTGTGTGTGTGTGTTTGTATGTCTGGTTATTTCTTATTTTGCATAAATGCACCACAGGCCTTGCTTGCTTTTCAGTTGCCTGTCATCGATTGCCGGGCCGGGCCTCAGTGTCTTGTACACCCAAACACGCCCCTCGCTGCTGTTGCTACCGCTGCCCCTGTCCCTGCCCCTGCCCCTGCCCTTGCAGCTGCCACTGCTGCTGCTGATGATGGGAATTTATTGAAAAAGTTTCGCTTTTCAGTATTTTTTCCGCATGCTCGTATCCGGCCTTTGTATTGCACTCGCGGCAATCGTTTTTATTTCATGCCGCGCATTGAGTTCAAGTTATTCGGAAAATAGCCGCTGCAAGAACGCCTTCTCGAGCGAGTGCGTGTTTTCTTTTCTATTTAAATGGAGCACAAGTGAAGTGCGTATCCTTGCACAGGCTTTTGTATATCCAGGCATATCACAGTCATCGATGCAAATATTAATTAAAGAACTCGAAACTCGAAAAGGGGGTGGCAATAACTGGAAATGGAGATTTATTAAGGAGCGGCAAGCGGAAAGTAATAAACGCATGATTTTAATTGATTGCATGCGTTTTCATTGGTAAAGCAAAGGAAAAGCCCCTGTGCGTCAGCTGCCTACTGAACCTGTGAGGCACCACCAACTCATAATAAAGAAGATTATGCTGTTTAATATTAATATATATATATATATATATATATATATATATATATATATA